>JAHWXV010197672.1:0-10426 GCA_024586415.1 Phrixothrix hirtus | reverse complement strand
CTATATATATATATATATATATATATATATATATATATATATATATATATATATATATATATATACAAAACACGTAATTACAATAGACTGCAAGTAATTGAAATTACTTATTAATAGTATTTAAATATACTATATGCTTTAAAAATTTACGATGTCCTTTCGGAAACTAGATGGGATTGTTGTAAGCTTTTACAGTTACTTTGAAACAATCTTAAACGAACATGAATTAATAGTACTATAGTACTTAAGTAATAAGCGAAAATAATAGTTAATTGTATTATCGTTCAAAAGATGCATTTTCAACAATTTAATACTCGTGAAAGGTTATTCAAAATGTTAAACCTATTTTATTTTAAGTTAGAACTTAATTTTCGACATCTTTAAACAATTTGTCAAGAAGTAAGTATTGGTTTGTATTACACATTTGGTATCGATGTTTACAGCAGCCTGTAACTATGAGGTGATGTACTGCGTAGCTCGTTACACAGTTATGTCAATTTAACATTTACATTTGTTACAGAACATAAATTTTCATCTCAAGTATAAACGTATTTAATCCAATCAGATTTATTTGACGTTTCTATATCAGTCATGCTTGTAAATGAATTTATAATCCAAGATTTCTAAATAGTTTAATGAATTAACTAATTGAAAATTACATACGTTACTCCTTTCAATATGTTGAAACCTAAATAAAGTTAATTGCTTCAAATTGAACAAAATTGTTGCAAAGGATGACAGCATTAGGTTTTTATATTAAAAATTTAATATTAATTAATATTAATACAAATTTATGGCGTCAGTAGCTTAGCGATTGGTAAATTTGCTTTTAAGCTCACAGGACGTGGTTTCATACCTGGAGGTCGGGAATTAAAATTATACCCTTTCTTCATATGAAGAAATAAAGTTGTAGCCAATGTATAAGTTTTGTACCTTAAAGATCCCGTCTGGGGATTGAAATACTTTCATATTGACCAATGTTCTAGTATATGTGGAGAAATGACCATAGAAATTGAAATTAATGGGAAAAAACTTTTTTTGTAATCTTCCTTAATAAAAACAAGCGAGTATAAATAATTTCCTGTTGTCAGCACGGAATGACACTAAAAACGATAAAAATTACCACCATATTCTTTTACAGTTAACATTTAACTAATCAAGCAAATTTTTCGTTTAATTGTTAGTAACTAGTGAAAAGGTAGATGTCGCTATTTAAGATTCATCATCCTAATCATGAAATCAATAATGAAATTACAATAGCTCTTAGATTTATAGGACGTAACGTTGTATTTAAAAGATGTAGAAGTTGTGACGTTGTCGTAAACGATAAACACAACGTTAAATCACCATAGAAAATAATAAAGTATAAGCATTATAAATGAAAATTTGTTAGCGATGTCACAAATTTACGCACATAACTCTAAGTGGTAAAATTCATGGTTTCCAATAAGTTTCATGTATGACAACAAAAAATTTGGCTTCAATTGAATTAGCAGCGCCATAAACTCCTTGTGGTTTGGGTATCCAGTTGATAGTCCAAATAAAGCACAAAGGAACAGTTTTGTATAGAGATGTATAAAAATAGTGCCAACTAAATGTGTGGCGAAAACCTCACGGACGCACGTATTCGAGAACGCAAGTAACTATGCAATTGTTATGAATGAAGCTTCAACACCCAGCGGTTAAAATTTAGAATTGTTATTTTAAATAGTACTGAGTTATTAAGAAATGTCCGCATAAGTGTTGTGTCGTATTTCTAAAAATTATGTAAGAATCAAACTTGAACAAACGGTCAATATAAAGTGTTTAGGGAAACATAGCAAAAGTGCTGCCAAAACGTATTGTCCAGTCAAAGCAGTTTATAAAGAGTGCTTGTTTTCGAGTAGCACAGGAAGTTTATTGTGTGCAGAGAAGGAGTTGAGAACGATGAAAGGCAAAGGCGTCCGATATCTGTAACAAATGATGGAAATGTCGAAAAGATTTGAGAAATTTTTAGAAAAGACTGACGGTTGAGCTTATGAATGATTGCTGAGATATCAAATACCAGTAAGGAAGTTGCCAAACAAATTTTACATAGTAATTTAAATATATCAAAGATCTATGCTAAAATTATTCTTAAGAATCTTACACTGATTCACAAGGAATCACGTGTTTAAAATTGTGGAGGCCTTTTAGATAACACTAAGGGAAAACCAGTTTTTTTTAATTCTGCCATTACGTGTGATGAAACGTGGATGTTCCAGTACGATCTGTATCTGAAATACTTTAAAATAATTAAGGAAATACTAGTACAAGGAGAAACTAAAACTAGGATTATTTAAAAGTATTTCAAACGGAATGAAATGTAGATAGAATTACTACATAAAAATCTATGTTAACATAATTACAGTTAAGAAATGTTTAGTAATAGAAAATATAAGGTTACAGAATTTGCTGGCATACAAGTTCAGCAAGATAGTAGATTACAACAATAATAAATTCTTTAGGAAATCCACGAAAATCCTCGCAATGCTGTAAGGTAAGACAAATAGAATTAGAGATAAAAATAGAGGAAATTTTTCGCATTTGTTTAAGATAAAATTAAACTTTGGTTGATTATACACATAAAAATTAAACGTGGGTATAAAAATTATTGGTAATAGTGTTGAAAGAACTAAACAAAGCTAAACAAGTAGATCTAAATTATAGAATTGTGTAAAGGTTAGCTTTTTGTTTTAATAACCATTCTGTTAAATGGTTCATTGCTGTTTAATCTGAATCACGCAGATCACCTTGATTAACTTCTTGATGGTTAACACATTCCTAATTTCTAAGCTATAAATAAATTTGCTCTTGAGACTGAGAACAAGTTGGGGATGAATTATTGATGTGCATAAGAGGGCAAAACATTGTCACTCCGATGCACATTCTTTCTTTGGTCCTGTTGTCTATGAGAGGCACCTAAAACCATCTCTTCGACGCAATTACTCTTGAAGAGCTTTCATAAGGGGATGTGAAGAACGATACAAGGTTTGAAATCCTACAAAGAAATTGAAAACTCGCAGGACAGTATGAAGAGCCCGAATGTGCAAATCGATGTTTTTTCGTTGTTATGGGCGTTCTGTTAATTAAATGGCTTTTTGAAGGAAAGACAACTGACAAGGGCTATGACAAAGATTTTAAGATATTTGATGCAACCAATCAGGAAGAAGAGACGTAAATTGTGGTAAAATGTATGAATGTTAATGCTTTATCTGTGAAGCAGTTTAGACATCCAAGAACATTACCACCCTCCATTCTCATCTGGTCTTGCACCATGCGGCTTATTTCTATTTCTCAAGTTAGGAAGATTCATTGGGCTGGCAGCTGATGAGTTACAACACTGTTTCCGCCAATGGTAGATGCGTGTGCAACAGTGTATAGATGCGCAAGGGAACTATTATGAAGATGATGTCATATAGTTACATATTTTGATTAATACAAATTCATAATAAACGCGGTCTCGTTATTTAATTTTCATATCTCGTATTTAGTTTGTATTAAATACACTTTTGAAGAATTGTTTTGAAGAAACTTTGAAAATAAGTTGCTAACAATTGCCACAATTTACCATTCGTAATAAATTATATCGCGAGTATAGCTTAAAAGTGAAGAATATAACACCACATGGTTGGGAATACATAATATATCTTAAAACAAATTACTGTTGATTAAACAACAATTAGAAACTTTAAGTTAGACGCGAGCACGCGAAAGAATAAAATTTTACCATGAGGTTTAGTACAATTCATTTTAATGAAAAGGTGCTTCACAAAATAAACGTATAATTTATATACCTTAAAAACTACGTAGTGATGCTATTAAAAGATGAATAAGTATGCTATAATCTTCAAAGGAAAAGGGCCAAAACTTAACCAAGTAGAGGTGGGGAACTTTATTCAATATTTAGATAGAGTATGTGTTGCATACTAACCTAATATATGGAAATTAGATTCTTAAAATGTATCAGTGCAATTAATTAGTGGGTGTCATCTTGTGACTGTTTAAAATTCCTTCTTTGATAGAAAACTTCCAATAGATTAAAGGAATTGACAGAATACTAAGTCAGTGTGGCATTAAGTGTTGCTTACGTAAACTGATATATTAACCGTTCAATTTTCTAAAAATCACTATTTTTGTAAATATTTAATTAGATACCCAGTCTCACATGCGCGGCTGGGGTTACGCCCGACAACGATGCTGGTGTTCCGCTAGCTTCTCGGAGGAGAGGGTCCGCGACAGATTCCACAGGTACGTCCACACTCTAAAGCAAAAACGCTGGAATTACGTACAAAAGGTTTGAAGGTTGGGGGAGCGCCACTGCTCCTTATTGGCCATATAATGAATCGAACTGTCCTTCGGAACAGGGAAAAACGGTTCCTCGACCTATAAATGCGTTATCCCGGAACTGCCTCTTACCTAGGCTTCAAGTATTAGTATGAATTAAGACCGCGGCTAGAGGGGGAGGGGGGCACCATGACTAACACATATCTCCTGAAATACAAAATAATCACAGTTAACTTATTCTAAGTTTAAAATGAAGTCCAATTGGGGAATAGCTATTTATCTATATCTAAAGAAATGTCTTATTCAGTATGTACAAAAAAACAACAACAGGACACACAGTATTACAAGAAAGCTGCTCCGGCTCTTGAATGTGGCCTAATTCAAGAGTTACGGGAAGGACTAACCAATCTACTATAAAATGAACTTATTGTCTAAATATTCTATTCACAGTAAATACAGGTATGCGTCTATAGTTCCAACAGGAACTATGTACTGACATGCTCCTCTCAAAACGGGAATGCTTTAAGCTGGGACCTACAATATTCGGCAGCTGGGACTATGAATTACACCGGATTCCCGCCGATACACGTTGACATACCACATACGCCCTTACAGGCAACCAATATTGAAGCAAAGAATGTAATAATAGATACCTTTGTTTTGGTCGACGCGTTACAGGGATACTCGCTTACCCAAAAATACCAGAATCGTCGACCGTGACTCATACACTTTCTTGCGCTCTTAGGGACTCACACGCCCGATGAAGCTGCGAACGGGGTGGAAAAGGCAGGTAATTCCCCAGAAACCCACTATTTGGCTTCTCAGGAATGGGATTTCGCCACATTTACTCTTGCGGAAACCTTGCACTCACCCCAGAAACTTCAAAAATCTTTTAAACACGACCTATTGCGTGTTTGAATGCCACATCGCGGTGTTCTCACATCGAGTTATTACAAATTATAGACGTTCGTAATCTACAAGAGTGAAAATCGCTTACAACTGTCACCTTATTTTCTTAATTTTTTAATAACCACCAAGAATAAAAAAACCCGTCTCTTGCGTTTGTTTCGACCGATTTTATTTATGTTTGTCGTCCTAACAACCACGCATTTACCGTAAACATACGCCGGTAAATTTAAATATTGGCGCGGGCCGCCTACAAAACCTGATAACCCTGCGAGATTAGTACAGCAATATTAAATAAATACTTAAATTGTGAGATAGACATGCATCAAGCAAATAGTTAACGAACGCGCTTTTTTATTGGATTAAAGCTAACACCAAAATAATTCATTGAATGCACTTCGTATTTCAGTTATTGACAGGTCAGTTCCAAATATTAACTTCGCCTCTCGTCAACGTAAATTAGTCCAAAGGATTAATTTTAGAATCAAACGGTTAGGTTACTGTGTTATACAGCACTATCTACTAAAATAATGTACATAGATTTCTATAACATAAGTAGAATGGAGATCCATAAGAAACAGTTATTTTTCTCGAGAAAAAGTGCCCGTATATAACTCCACCAAAATTTGGACATTAAACTATTAATGATTAAAGTATTGCTAGATGGTTCAAGATTTTATAGTACGGTTTATTGCTACATAATTTACTGTGACACTAATATTAAAGATAAATAATTATAGTAATTGTTTCATGGCGTTAGTTTGCATGTAATTACATAGACTAAGTATTACAAATTTAAATCAAAACAAATTTCTGTAGGGGTGAAAATGTTCGTAAACTATAAAGACGTATACCTTGCATCATGGGTTACTCGAAAGCTGACATGTTGCAGGACTGGAATATGGATAACACGAAGCGTAGCGTACAAAGCCAATAAAGCGAGAGTTGCCGATTGGTGATTTTGGAAAATTGACATCCAAATTTATTTGTGCAATTTAAACATTAAGTTCGTCCCGAGAAGGAATTTACTAGGAACTAATTAGAAGTAACATTGTACAATTGTAGTACAGACGAATTTCATGAGTTTGAAATATTTGCAAACTTTTTTATAAATGCTCTGTAGTAGTTAGCCATTACTACAGATCTTTTAAATGCGTTTGTATCTTTTGGCACAGGATAATTTTTAATAGTTTCAACTTTTACCGGTTCCGGTAAAACACGTTTTTCTGAAATAATGTGTCCTAAATATACAGGGCGGCCTAATTGGTGAGATAACTAACATAGGGATGGTCCCATAATCTACGCATGCGTACCATTTGTCAAATCTATCATATGCTATAGGACAGCTGTCAAAGTTTCAGCCAAATACATTGTATCCTTTGTTTTCTATAGTTGTTTAAGTAAACGTGTTGCGTTATTTTGTGAACATGGACAAAAGAGAATTTGTGCTGTGATTAAACACTTCCATATCGCCAGGAAAAACCAAAAGAAATTAAATAAGAGTTAAATAATGTTCACAGAGAACTTGCGCCATCATTTAAGACAGTTTGTTTCTAGCTGATTGAATTTAAACGTGGCCGTACGAGTACCGAAGACGAAAAAGGATCAAGACGTTCGAAAGAGGCCACCGCTGCAGAAATCATCACCAAAGTTCATGCTCTTGTTTTAAATGATCGTCGATTAAAGGTACGCGTGATTGCAGATACCACAGGTATATCTAGAGAACGTGTAGTCATATTTTACGTGTCTTACGCGTCTGATAACTGTGGACTAGAAGCGAATGCGCGTAACAACTTCTGAGTACTATGTGGCCCTTTTTAAGCATAATCCCGCCGAATTTTTGCGTCGATTTATTACCATTAACGAAACGTGGATACACAACTATACCCCCGAAACAAAAAGGCAATTTAAAGAATGAGTAGAAGCTGGTTATAGTGCACCGAAGAAAGCAAAAGTGGTTCCATCACTTAACAAGGTTATGGCCACCGCATTTTGGGATAATCATGGTGTTATCTTTATAGATTATCTGCAAAAGGGCAAAACAATCACAGGCGAGTACTACGCGTTGTTATTGGATCAGCTTATTGAAAAGTTAAAGGGAAAACGACCCCAGTTGGCAAGAAAGAAAGTGTTGTTTCATCATGACAAGCACCGGCTCATTCTTCGAACATTGTCACGGCAAATTTAGTTGAATTACGATTCAAGAAACTTCGTCATGCACATTACAGTCCAAATTAAGCTCCATCTGACCTTTCCTTGTTTCCAAACTTAAAAAAATGGCTTATTTCTAATCCCATTGGTAATGTAATTATCCGGATTGTCCTTTGCTAGTTGAATCTGTTGTGGAAGGTTTACATTGTGCTTCAAGTGGTACTGATAGTAGCCTTTTGCTAGATCCAAGTGTGAAAAATACATCGCTCCTGATGATGAGTCTGAAATTTCTCTAATATTGGGTAACGACAATTTATCATCTTTGATTCTTTTATTCAAAATTCTAAAATCTGCTTCGGCTCTCCATTTTTGGTTTCAAAATTTATCCGGTTTTTTCGATACTATAATGGTGTCAACGATTCGGGGTGTGCCGGCTCAATTATTTTTTGTTTTAGCATTTCATCTATTTGCTTTTGAATTTCTTACTTCCCTACCTGTGGAAATCAGTATGACTGTATGTAAGATGGTGCTGCACCGTTTTCTGAAATTATCTTATATTTATATGTATATATATTTGTTTTTGTTAAAACATCGTTCGGTAGATGAAATATACCACCGTATGTTGTTAAACTATACTGCATTGAGTTTTTTTTGTCTTTGTTAAGATTATCATTAGTTATTATTTGTAAAAGTTGTACAACACTTTCTACAGCCTTTTCTTGTTTTAATTGTGAAATAATCTCATAAATTTTGAGATTCTCAATTTTTGGTTGAATGTCTTTTAAAATTACTTTTTCTTCACGCATGTTTAAAATACGTATTGGGATTATTTGATTTTTGGTTTTGCCAGACTTCCTGTTATAAAAATTCTTTCAGCTATTTGCTGTGATAGTATTACACATTCACCGTTTTCCTGAACTCTAATATATTTAATTGTTTCACATCGTGATTGTAATTCATAAATATTCTTACATGTTCATTTCATAGGTACCATTATTTCTTCTGTTTGTACTTTAATTGAGAATTTATCTCTTTCAAAATTTATATTTGCTGCGTTTCGAAAAAATCTGTTACTAGGATTCCGTGAAATGTACTATCAATTTTTCTTATAATTAACATTTTGTGTCTTATTTGTACATTTTCAATTCGTAATATAATGTTAACTTTACCTGTTGATTTTGTCGAACCTGAAATACCTTTAATGTTTATCTTATGCGCATAATTAATTTTTCTCGTAATTTAAATATTCATCAAAACTTTCGCTTACTGAAGAAGTTCCACTTGCAATTAAATACTTTAGCTTTCCATTTCCATAATTTACTAAAACAAAATTAGTGCTATTTACCCTTAAAATTACTTTTTTTTAACTGTTGCATTTTTATAATTGGGAAGCACGAAAAAGTTTTCTTCGACATCTGTTTGTTACCTTGAAAACGTATTTTCTTCCGCTTTATAAATTTTTCTTCTTTTATTATTTTTAGCGAAATTTCTCCCATTATGATTTATATGCCGATTTCTTGTGTAGAATTGTTTATTATAAGAATTTGTAAGACTTTTAAAATACGTATGTTTCCTTTTGTTAATATAATATTTTTGCGGTATAAATTTTCTACTCACCGTGTCAAGGTTGCCGCTATTTTTATACGTCTTGTAGAATGCGCGTTTAGCATTGTCTGTAGTTCACATAAGTAATTCTTCCTCTTTTACCGCATTAATTGTGTCATTAATACATGTAAAATCTCTAGCTCGTATGATTGTTTGCATTTCCTTACACCTAAGACCTCTTGAAAATACGCTTATTGCTAATAATTCATTTGGTTTTTAAAAATAAAAGCGTTTTCTTCGTTATTTCTAACTTGCTATAGCTAATTTACATATCATATTATTTACATATCATCTCAACAAATCTCTAAATGGTTTGATACTTTTGTTTCATACTATTCAGTTTAACCCAAATTGTTGGTACCGATATTTTAGGTAAAATTTAGTCCTAGGATCGGTTATTAAGGAATTTACATCTTTATTTCCAACCTTTAATTTTAACCTTTGTAACCGCAATACACAAAACTTTAAACATTTGCTTACCTGTAATGTTTAATGCAGATGAGTACATTTCGATACCGTTAATTAGTTGATATACCGACTCAATATCAATTGTGACCTTACATAATATGGTTGACCCAACTTTGAATTCGAAATTTTTCTCTATTCTTGTATTTGTTTTAACAGTTCTATGATCTAAATTTAATTTTTCACGTTCATTTAACAATATTTGTATCGTACTTAGATTATTTTTAGAATTTTTTATATATCCCCTAATTATTTCTATATCTAACCGTTTTGTAAAATTTCATGGAAGTTTTGCAGTTTCTAGAGCTTGTTTTTTGTAATATTTTGATCCTTCCTACGCTTGATGCTATTATTTCCTAAATTTACCAGAAAATTTTGAAGTTCTTGGTTTACTCTTTGTGTTCTCTCTTGAATATTCATTTTGATTCTATCCTTAGTAGCTCGTGACTTCTACGGACATCTTTTCTGATCTGTTTCTCCATATTATTTTTACAAACCCGCCATATGCTATACCCTATAACTACAACACATCAAATTATAATTAATATACCTCCAATTTTCACCAGGCTACATTCAAACGTTCGCTCATTCTGCGTATTTTCCACTGCTCCTGCTCTTCCAGTTTAATTAATTCCTTATAAGCGAAGGTCGTTCTTTAATATTCTTTCCAATTTTCCAACATTTCCGATTACATTTGTTCTTAGAGGCAGGGTCGCCATGTAATAACTGCGTTGAATGGAAGGTTCTCAGATAATAATTATACTTGAAATTCACTAGTATTGGGATCTTCTTTAAATTAATACAACCATTGATATTTTAGTGGAATAATCCAGATATTCAGTGTTTTATTTATAGTTAAGGTTAATTACTTACATGATTCAGTAGTATAGTAATTGACGTTCTGGATAAAGTGTGGGTGAGGGGTAATGAGATCTAGCGGGGTAAGGGACGAGGTAGAGTTTCCCGCCCCCCTGCAGTTTTCCTTTAGCGTGTA
>JAHWXV010197661.1:0-11570 GCA_024586415.1 Phrixothrix hirtus | reverse complement strand
TAGAATAATAAATGTTTTCGTTTTTTTAATGCGTAAATGCGTATTTATTTGGGAGTTCACGTGCTCATGTGCACTTATTAAGGAACCGCCGCTGAATGCAGGGGCCCTCTAGTGGGTATCTTTTAACTCTTCCTGAAAGTTACAATTTTGAGAAAAGTTTTGCACTTTCACTTCAAGAACGTAATTTATTTAAGGTTAGAATTTCGCTGTTTTTGATTACTATATCTTTGCTTTTGTGACTATTTTAGTTTTTAAACTAAACTAATTAATCAGACACTATATTTCAATTTTAAGTAGAAAATAAGTTCTCCTACGTATTATATTTATATTAGTTTGTTTTGATGTTATGTATTTCAATTAATAAACTTAACTTTTTCTACTAATTTAACTAATATTAATTGTTGAAATTCTAGTGAAATAAATTATTTCCGTATTAAAATATTTTATAATTAAGACAAAACGGCAAAAATCAATTCTATATATAATAGGGTTATTTAAAACTCTTCTCTGCTAGATATGAATATTAAAAAATAACAATTTCTAGATGTCTCATAAATTCATTGCTAGTGGGAATTTAATTGAATGATAAATAATAATTAATGACTGCTTTAAAGATGTCGCCTTTTCAAAAACACTCGCTACATATGTTACTTAATATACATATATATGATGTTTGTATTCAATTAATTAAAAATTGATTTTAATTTGAACATGTTTTTGATTGTAATCCTACGGTTATTGAGCAAATGTGTTAATATTATCCAAAATGAATGATAGCGACATTGTGTGTTAATTGCTCTAAACGACACCAAAATTTATAATTTAGATTTAGGTCTACGTTTAATTTTATATACATATTCTATATAGGTCGTACTGTGAACTAAATGAGCAGTCTCAAAATTTGCTATTAATTCCACTTACAGCGATTTTAGTTTATAACAAAGATGGAAAAAGGAACAACTTTAAAATTAGTGTACTAATATTTCTTACATAATTTAAAATTGGCTCTGTTTAAAAAATAGAACCTAGTGTTTCCAGTGGCCAACGTGGTCATAATTCAACAACCCCACGCTAGAACGACCTCATGCTAAGCCACGGCGACTACAACCGCGGTGTGTACATTCCTAAATACATTTTGACTCTACTGCCACCTGCCGTGGTATGATGATCTACTAAATTAGTGTAGTTTTAGATTTCTTAATATTTCTTGTCTCTCTGAATGCCATAGGAACATCTGTCTACACTGTCAGTGAGAATATCCACCATCTTCTACTTATGAACTGTAACCTTAAGTATTTTGAGCAGATTTTCCTTGAACAGTGTACGCAAATATGCAATATATTTGTCACAGCGCCTAAAAAATTAAAATAAGAAGTTGCCTTCATATATTTTGAGTATTTATGTTTGCCATGCTGACTTTAAAAATACGGTTGGAAACTGCGACGTTTAGTATACTAATAAAATAATTACATTTTAAAATAAGTCATAAATTGTTGGCACTTCATTGCTCGCTACATATACATTGCAGTATAATAAAACACTCTAAAAATACTAAATTACCCAACGGTGTATAATAATCCCCTAAATTTATTGTAATCGATGTGAAGCAAAGTAATTAAACAACCAACAGATTTTTTTACACTAAAACACATGCTACATGTATGTCACTTTTCCGGGAGTTTAAATACCTAGAATTCTTATAGCATTTTTTAAAGACATTGCAGTAGATTGAAACATTCGTATAAACAAGCAAGAGTTCGTGTGGTGACAGAATTATGAGCTACAAAGACAGTGAAGTATGGATGTAGCGGATGTCTCTGTTCACAGAGGCTCTGTAGGGGCGGTTTTAACTTCATAAATATGCATGTTGAAAATTATAGGTGTAGATGCAGGAAAGATATCAATATGCATGTAAACATTCAGAGATCTCTGTTACCACTTATTAAATTTGTGGAAAGTAATTGAGTTAATGTACAGTAGAATACAGTACAGTAAAGTTATATTTAAAATTCTTCAACTTCAATTCCATTTTTAACATAATAGAGAGAATAGGGATAGGCAATTATTCACTAAAATATATTTTGAAGTTAGTCAAAATACCGACCATTCTTATAAATTGTATGTGTCATACAACCAGAAAGAGATATAAATAGTTACGCTTATAATAATTTATTCTTCAGAATAACTGTCAGTCCGGAATTTCATAGAGAAAATTTGTAGGTAAGCTTTGAAAATTAATTTAGAATTTTTATATAACTGTAACTCATTTTGCTGGTGAAACATTAATATAGGTTTATAGTATAATCCATTTTAGTTGAAATTTGTATGTAATTTATTATTTTCGTCAAAAAACAATTACATAGAACAAATTTTGATAAAAATATATAATAAATGTGAAAATCTATATAATACGTTATACATTCAATGCAATGTCACAAATAAGTATCTTAGGATGGGGTCTAGTACTTGTGTAAATTTTCTTATTATTGATTTTTCGATAGCGTTCATTCTTAATAAATAATTTTGCTTAACTGGAAATATTATAAATAACAATCAAAATGTTGATTTTATACAGCACGTTGTTGGCTACCTATTAGGCAGTATTGACGAATTTATTAAAATTACTTTATTACGTACTTGATTTTACGCAAATTGTACGTTTTGGTAAAGGTAACTCAGGTATTTCCACACGTAATTATTTAAATAAACCTGAGGGCGATACCATTTTCTCCGGACACGATATATTTACTATCCCGACTCTCTTTACCTTTAAATACATTTTTATACTTTCACTTTTAGAATAATTATTTTAAAATTTGTGAGTCCGCCAAAATTTATTTACGACAAATGTTTGCACCATTAAATAACAATAAAATGAGCTCTATACATTTATTTAAATTTAAAAAAAACACAATAATATAAAAATTGTGCAATCAGATATCTTCATCTACAATCAGAAATAAAAGTTTCACAGAAAACAGTTATACAATGACCTTTTTCGGGCAGATCCCTCAGGCCTGCCTGCAAATGTAAACAAGCAGTTGAATGAATTTTTTATACTAAGGGATTTAAACGGTTAAGTTTGTATTTAAATTAAATTAATTTTACGATAAATAATTTTTATAAATGTAGTCCTTACATCATTATAAAGAAATGTATTAGACTTCAAACTTTTAAAACATTCACTTACGTTTTAAATTCTTGATTTGTTATTATCTCGATTTTGATAATATTTCTTCCTTCTGAGTAATTTCCCTTTTTCCAGTTAGGATTTATGGATTTGTTTCGAAGACACAAACTATTATATCAAACCAGCTGAACTTAATAGGAATCTTCTAGTTTCTTGAACTTTCTTTTGTTGTAGCGTGTTTCAAACAAACTCGTTTAAAACTTTTTCGTTTTTATAACTTTTCAAATTTATAATTTGCTTTGGCGTTCTCTTGCGTAAACTTTATATTGCTACGGCTACTGGTCAGAGGTAATTTATTTCACTTACTTGAGTAGGCTTTTAGATAGCACAACTTTTGTTGGAATTTACATGTTAACGTCAAAAGATCTTTCTCAAACCTGTCACGATTGGTTAATTCAACACCGTGTTCGACGATTTAAGATAACATTTCTTGCGTTGTTCTAGTTTTAATTAACTTCGTGGCGTTCCCTTTACACTGTTTAGTTGAGAAATCAAACGTCTACAATTCAAACTATTAGTTTGCATTTTTGGTAGTAGGAAGACGTTAAAGATCCCTTACCTAGCGGCGTCCTGTTGCGCAATCTTCCTTTGGATTTTACTGATTAGGTCCTAGGTAAGTGATTTTTATATATTATTACAACCGAAAACCTTTCCTTGTAGAAATTTTTATTTTGTACAATTTTGTGCTCTTCGATTTTTAGTTTGCTTTTAACGCTATGGATTTTTATATACAAACCCGCGGTTTATAACGATTCACTTTTTAAACTTTGTTTTACCGTCTGAGAAACTTCGTTTTAGACTTAGAAATACCATTAGTAGTACTTTTATTTGCAATAATGTTAGAAATTTGAAATAGGTGTTAATTTATTTCAATTTTCTAATGTGAGAACAGAGTAATTTTTTTATTGTTAACTACGAGGGTCTAACAACGTTCGGAGAATCAAAAATTGTGAAATAAATTCTAAGCAAATGATCCTTATTAATAAACCAAAAATGTACAAGATATCGTTTTATTTATTTTAATCTAGGTATTGAAAAATGTATACATGAATAATTAGTGGGAAACAATTCGTCTTCGCTTGCGCTAGATTCAGAACTTGCATCTCCAACATTTATTATCAGTGATTCAACTAGGTCAAACTGTTGCTCTGTAGTCCACCTTTCGGCATACCTATTACAACTTTTTGCAAAGCTTCCATTCATATTGCTTTTATAAGGTAATTATGAAATTGTGCATTATGCCTTCCTATATTTTTATTATAATGTTCTTTACAATTATCCCAGATTAGTTCGATTGGAGCAAACTGACAATGGTATGGCCATGACTAAGTGCAATTTGATCGATCTCATACACACTTTCTGTTTAACATTTTCTTTGACTAATTGCAGAAACTCGTTCTTTAGCATGAATGGATCAAAAGTAATTTGGTGTTTTAACAAATAATTACGTAATTCTTCTTTCGTGGATGAGATGCTAGGCACTTCTCTACCAATTTACAGTGGTGACTCGCATTATTCAACATAATTAGATTTAGATTATTCAAATTTAAAATTAGCGCGGTTTCAAACCACTTGGTAAACATCTCGGAAACACATACCACCATATTAATCTGCACTTTGGGATTTTATAGAAAATGAAAGGGTTGCATTAGGAATAAACGACTCTATAAAGCACTATAATTTCAGAACATTATTATCTTTTAATAAATATAAAAGACACACCGTCTGCTTTCGCCAATTGGTTTTTCCTTTATGCTTTGTTTAGACTCATCGCGCCAACTCTTTTTAAGAGAATCCCTACTGAATATCCATGTTTCATCAAAAAATATTTGTAAAATATTCTCCTGAGTATTTTATACGTTTAACTGCAATATGTGGTGTTTCAAATAAGCCTCGTCTTCTATCCTCTAATTTAAAGGTGAAACCGATTGCAAGGTCATACGTAGAAATTTTTCTTGGGGTGTTGAATTTCTAAAAAGTGGACCTTCTTGCTTTGGTGTCATGTTTTGACATAAATCAACATTTCACCCACTCTTCTCCACATCCTTCTCTCGCGTTTTTATAATAGCAGAAAGCTGAATTAATAATTACTACCTAATACGAATGTTTCTAAAATCAACTCAAAATGATAGACCTTCACAAAATAGGGGTGATCGTCGACCCACCTCGACTCCCTATTGCGTACGGGATTGTATGCAGTAGTCGTTTTAAACTTGTTTTACTGAATTTGAAAATTTCAGATTGTATGCAGTAGTTGTTTTAAACTTGTTTTACTGAATTTGAAAATTTCAGATTTTTAAGTTCCTGTTGTAGTGAGCAACTGTAACATGTACATCTAAGAGAAAAAAACAGTACAGTAAATATGAATACTTACTTCAATAATTAATTACGGTTAGAGTGTACTCATCTTTTATAAATGTTTCCTTTAACTTCATCTATTACAAAATGTTCGACGTCGCAGGATTTGAACTTGTTACGTTTTGTCTTCTTTCCTGATGAGCGTGCAGGTTTATTATCATTTTCTGCTTCAGACTCCTTTTTCTTGATAGCAGTAACAGTGCTGAAACTAATGCCGCATGCATTTACAGTACGCTAAAACAAGATAATGAAATGCCAAGGATTGACATTGGGTTGATGTGTAACATACTTGCATAATGGACCTCAAAGTTAGAAGCAAACCTTAGTTATCATGTTCACGTATAAAATAATTCACAACGTTCATGACAATGATTTTAAATGCTTGTTACGTAATATCGTCTGAAATTAGAATATTTTGCTTTATAAATTAATTACCTATAGAACCTTGTTACATATAAAATTGTAGAACACTTGACTAGTAGTTTTGAAAAAAAACTTTTAAAATGTCGAAAAAAATTTTAAAATATATAACCTTTTCAAATGAATGTCAAAATAGCACATTGTAAGCCGACGTACGTTTACCGATAGCAGAATTCCATTTTTAAACCTATCTCTTGCCGGATATAACTGTTGTAGTGGTTAGCATGTTTGCTTCTGTTCCCAAGCAACGCGGCTTCAAACCCATGGAGAAAAATTTAAAGAACGTGCCTTCTTTTCGGATAAGGAAGTAAAATCGTGGGTCCCGTATCAATCTAGTATGTGGCACGTTAAAAATCCTTACTGACGGCAGAACTCCTCCAGATTCGGCAAAATTCTAGTATGCATGGCGAAATGACTATATAATAGTTCTAGTCCAAGAGGGCCAAAGAAAATTCCGAATCCCAAACCCTCAGTCACAAAAACAAACAAAAACCTATCTCTTTCTAATAAATATCATTTGATGAAACACGTGCATAGTCTGTTTTTTTATTATAATAACTCACTGCGATGAGTTAATCTAGACCTGACTATGTTAACATTATTATTAATTTGAATAAAGCATTCCGGTACATCAAAATTTTCTTCATTCATAAAACACATTTTGCTCAAGAAATAACCAGACATTAATTTAATATGCAAAATGCCTGAAAATAACTTTGACATTACTTATTACCTATTAAGGAAAGTCAAGTCCCAAGCAACCAACTTAATTCATTTTGTTAAATTTTTTTAGTTAAAGTAAAATGTTTGGCCCCACAATAACGTTGAAATGAACGAAAACGATTCGATTAAAATATGCTACAGTCAACTACGATTTTTATTTAAAAAACAAATTTATGTCATAACTCACAAAAAACTGATGTTTGCAATCTATAAACGCTATCTTATTTTCTTTAAAAAGGTTCCTTACGCAGGTGCAAATAGTTTTTTTCTAACTCAATAAATAACTAAATTATTGAAATTTTTCAAAATCTTAAAAATTTGATCTTTAGTTAAACGCTCGAAAATAAGACGATAGCGCATTTTGATTTTGACCGGTGAGCCAATCCTAAAAAAATTGATCGGGAATGCTACATTAGTTTTTTATATCTCTTATAGTTTTCGAGTTTTCCTATCAAAACGTCGAATTTTGGACACGTGTATAATGTCTACGTTTAAATATTTCTGATTAGGTCTTCGATTGCATAAAGAAAGGAAATGTTTCCAATACAACATATCATTTAACCAGATAAATTCCTTGCCGCAATTTTGACATTTTTTTGTAAACAGTACGATAATCACCTTGACATTATCGAAAATTATCTATACGATGTAAATATGGTTAATTATTTCACTTTTCAATAGGCAATCATAAAATTACATATGAATACAGAAAATAATAATTTTTGGTGTTTTTCATGAAACTTTGCGTTTAAGGTCACTATTCACACTCAAGGAAGACAAGGAGTTCGAGAAATCTGAAAAATGTATAGGAATACATTTCTTGTTAACTTGATAAAAAATTCATACTAATTTCTGAAAAAATACTGCTCTTTGTAAATAATAACCAGCATATTTTTAATAAATTCAAAACTTTGGAGTATACAATTACATAACCACAAATTTTTAGAAGAAACCTGAACATACAGTTCTGATATTTGTTTAATTTCATAAAAACACGTCGGAGTTCCATGAACGCTAAATCAGGTCGATATCTATATAAATAATTTGATTTGTGAGCGGCAATAAGTTTCATTTATTTGTAACATCCAAAGAGACAAAATTTTTAAGCAAACTGTTAGTACTTGTAATTTGATTTATGAGCAGCAATAAGTTTCATTTATTTATAACATTCAAAGAAACAAAATGTTTAAGTAAACCGTTAGTACTTCCTAAAGTTCGCTAGCTGAATATTTACAAATTCCTTACCCTTGTGATGGTATTTACTTTCTTTGTCTTCCTGTAGAACATCCTTAAGTGTAAATAAATAAGAATTAAACCTTTAAAGATGTTTCTTAGAAATTAACATAAATACAAATAAATTAAGATATCTTTGGAATAAAATAGAAGTATGTATATTTCAAATAATCAGACATCAACTCAGATACTGACAATTAAATAGTTATTACATAATGTATCCAGAGTTGCCCAAAATGCATATGATTTTAATATTTGATTTGCTGGCAAAATCCAAAACACGTCAACAAGTTTTTTCACGTTTACTGCTTTTTATGAATTTTACAGACATACGCCATTAACCTCCCCCAACCCCCACTAAATACTCCAACGTTTATTTGAAATCGCTCGTTTGAAAACTTGAAAAGCTGCATCCAAAGATACTATGTATAATTTTGTTCGCGAAAAATAATAGAGAAAAAATAACATTTTTAATTTTTGGTCCAAACATTTTATTGAATAAATATATTTCCACAGTTAATAAGAAACTCATAAAAATGAAAAATGTTCAAAATTATAAACATGTTATTTTTAACATGTTGCAGTTTTTCATTTGTTTACTTGATATTATTAGTTTTCAGTATTTGATTGAAAATTAGAATGCGTGACAATTATCAAAAACACAACCAATTAAATTTTTTATTATGAAGGATCTGGGGACAAAATGCGAAGTTATTTAAAAGTTGGGCATTATTCCATGTAAAATATCCAGAAATGTTGATTTCACCTCAAACTATTAGTTAGGTGCATTTGAAGATGATTAATGTCCTACTGTTAATAATTTACCTAGAAGTGGTAGACCTAAAGATTTGAACGAAGAAAAAACTTGCTATAAGTGTTGAAGGTAATAAACACGCTTTAAAATTAGCGTCAGCTCAAGTTAATCTTACTCATTGTCATTTGTCACGCGATTTCCGAAAGCAGAAAAATACAAACCTTACAAACAACGTCTTGTTCAAGAATTATTAGATGATTCGGCTAGACCGCAATTTTGTGGAAAAATAAGGCGAATGTGTGACGAAGATTGTGATTTTTCGAGAAAAATTTTATTTTCTGATAAATCCAAGTTCCATTTAAACGGTGCAGTGAATCAACAATTATCGATTCTAGGCTCAAGAAAATCTTCATTGGATAAACATTTTACGAAGGTAAACGTTTGGGCTGGTATTGTTAACGTTCATATTGTGGGCTATACTTTTTTGAAACAACTCTTAAGGCTGAAACATATCTTGATTTGGCGTCGGGGTTAGTTGGATTATTTCCGAATAATGTAACCGAAGATGTTCCTGATGAATGACTGTGGTTTCAATATGATGGCACTTCTCAACATTTTGGGGAATGAAATCTTTGAAAATCGTTGGATTGGTCGAAGGGGTACGGCCGAAAGCCCCCACGATCTCCGGAACCAAATCCTTTGGACTACTTCCTCTGGGGACATCTAAAGGGCAAGGTGTATCGACACAGACCTAACACAATTGAAGAACTTAGAAATCGTATAAGGACCGAAATGAAGAAGATCCCGCAAAAATCCATTAGAAACTCAATTGGCAGTTTCTATGTTTCGGGCTTTCCAAGTATTTTGAAGCGACATAGATAAGAAATATATAGATTGATTTGTTAATATTGTTTCACTAACACATTGCATTCCTTTTCAAAAAATTTACGGAATCTCTGTCAGATTTGAACACTTTTCCTTGGATGTGGAAGAAAATATGCTAACCACTACACCAATCGAGGCTGACAAACGGTAAACTGTTATTTAATGAAATAAAATTAATGACAACGTCTTGTATTTTTGTTTATCAGCAATTATATAGGGGGTATCATAAGTGACAACTTTAATTTCAGATGTAATTCCTTGTAATCTTTTATGAAAACAAGTTCATATAAATATGTGTCCTATCTTGCTTCGTTTTCAAGAAACAGGGTGTTAAACATTTAATAAAACATTCGGTTATTTATTAATTACTCAAAAATCTTTTCGCCGATTTTGATGAAACTTTGTGTTTGTTAGCAGTAACAATGGCCTTCTTTTGATTAATTAAATTTAAAATAATAAATCCAGTGACGTTGTAAAGGCTTACCTGATTGATATTTATGATAAGAATCATTATACGCGATTTTTTTTATCAGATTCATGTATATTTATTTTTTTTATTTCGGTTAGTTTTCGAGAAAAAAAGAAAAGCTTATTCCTTGCACTTTGAATTAAAGATGTGCGTTTTTATTGTTTATTGATTTGAACCTTATCTGTATAGTAATAGAATATTTGTTACATATTTATGTTAAAGTATTCCATTGCCTAACATAAAGTACTTTGACTTTAACAATTTCCAACATAAATTTAATAATGAACATTTTATATTCTGAAGACAAGCAAATTTATTTCATTGTACGTCTTTGTTGTTGTTAATACTCTTTTCAGATATGTTATTGTGTACATTAATGCGTAGATAGAGACTATTTTGCTATTCTATTTCTTATTTTGTTCCATTTTATTTTTGTAATTCTTATCTGTTACAAACACATACACAGTGTATAGTTAATACCTTTAGTTGCTCCTTATATTTATTATCTTAATATAATTGAAGAAATTGTAATTCATCCGTCACTTAAATTGAGTTTTCGTTTTCTAAATGGTTTCAATAAAAGCTTGAATCAACTCAAAATTATTTAATAATAAATATAGAATTTTGAAAGTAAAATTAAAAAAAATTATTTTGTTTTTGAAATATTTTACAACTTATTAGAATTTTAGGAACATTAATTTATTTATTTTTAAAACATCTAAATATGTTAGATATTTATTATTAAATAATTTAGTTGCTTGGATTCAAGTTTTTCATTTCAAAATTTGATATAAAAAATAAAAAACAAAATGTATAATATATGTTATCTAAAACTTACAGAATTCTAAATTTTTGATTACATAAAATAGCTTTTACGAAAAGATTAATTTTTCAATTTTAAATATACACTGTACCTGTATTTTCCCAAAATTTGTACTAGCACGAGGGTGATTTGACGGGACGTGAGACTTTAAATGAAAGACAAATTGTACAGAATTCATTTTATTTTAATTTTTCTACATATTCCCCTCGAACATCGACGCACTTGGACCAGCGGTGCTGAAGTACCATTATACCTGATTTATAATGGTCTTTTTCGAGGCCTTCAAAATACATCTCCGTTGCAGCTATAACTTCTTTATCTTTATCTTTATCTTTATCTGTACTTGTATTTTCCCAAAATTTGAACTAGTACGAGGGTGATTTGACGGGACGTGAGACTTTAAATGAAAGACAAATTGTACAGAATTCATTTTATTTTTTATTTTTCTATATATTCCGCTCGAACATCGACGCACTTAGACCAGCGGTGCTGAAGTGCCATTATACCTGATTTATAATGGTCTTTTTCAAGGCCTTCAAAATACATCTCCGTTTCAGCTATTACTTCTTTATCTGACTTAAAGTGTTTTCCAGGGAGGAAAACTTTGAGTTTAAAGAAAAGGTGAAAGTCACTCAGAGCCAGGTCTGGCGAGTAAGGTGGGTGCGGAACAACTTGGAAACGTAATTCATCTAGTTTTTCATGAACAATTGCGCTT
>JAHWXV010197656.1:0-21185 GCA_024586415.1 Phrixothrix hirtus | reverse complement strand
ATATATATATATATATATATATATATATATATATATATAAGTATATATATATAATATAATATAATAATTAAAACGCAGATTTCATAATAGTAATTTATACAAAAAGGCATTAACGCTATAAACCTTTTGCAGTTAAGATTTAAACTTAGCAATGATAGCTTTATTGGAAAGTGAAAATTGTTCTATTTTCTTATAAAGATAGCCTATAAATCATTCTTTGACAGAACAGAATTTGATTTTGTGATAATCGGCCTTCTAAAATGCATATGACATGATAAACGATCGTTAAAATATCAGGGGTAAATGGTACAATGATCAAGAACCCCTAAATTAAAATTATGTTAAATTTTGTTAAAGTTCAGTCGGTCGTGTAAGCAAGAATTTGATTAAATTGTGATGGATAGTATTGTTAATAATACTTTATGCTGCTTCTGTATCCTTTTTGCTGATTAAGTATAATTTATTTTTGAGACCTTGCAGTAATGCATAAATAGTTAAGTATAGCTACTCGATACATTCTTTACATTTTACCTTTATCATTGTTTTCTTAGGCTAGAATATAATATCAAAACTATCCTAATAAAATGAAAGCGTAACTAATGGAAACTTAGTAATTAAATATTAAAGCTGTATCTAAACATAGCCCACAAGGAGTAAGGCTATTATAACAAACTCATTAAAGTTCTAGTACTTACGTAAACAGGCATTTATGTGGCCATCATTATGAATATTAGTATGATTTATTTTAACAATTCACTAAAATATCCATAATATGTTATTTATAATTATTTATAATTTATAAATCAATAAAGAAATGTCAAATATCTTCTGAAATTACTGAAGTTATTTTACATGGGCCTGCACAGCTCACAGATAGCTCTTCTGTTAATTATAAATTACATTACCAAATTTTACAATTCACCCTTATCATTAGTTAGGTATATCTTTAATGGAATTTGCAGATGCAAGCAGGTGAACTAATCTTTAATACAA
Source organism: Phrixothrix hirtus (assembly GCA_024586415.1). Taxonomy (NCBI): domain Eukaryota; kingdom Metazoa; phylum Arthropoda; class Insecta; order Coleoptera; family Phengodidae; genus Phrixothrix; species Phrixothrix hirtus. The sequence goes on along the minus strand of JAHWXV010197656.1, from coordinate 20,192 downwards.
TTAGATTTAAATTCATCATTTAGTTAGATATTTCTATTTATCCAGATAATGTATATGTGCCACAGTGTCTCGATGCGTAAATTGACACGCGATACGCAGAGGAACGCATCGCGCTGTCAGGAGAAACAATGTCGCTTTGCGTTCGATTTGCACACAAGATTTTTTAGACAGTCGCATTATTGTTACCAAATTCTAAATATTTAATTAGTATAAAACAACAATAAATGATAATAACAGTGGCTTGCGGTATTTTACTGGTGCGTTTCGCACCTGTCCGTCCGATGGTCTTGGATTAGATACAAGTTTTGAGCCGGTAGACCTTAGACGAATAAAGCTCACTGCCATCCACCGCCTAAAGCTTCATTTTGATCCAGGTTACAGAATTCTACGGCTATTCAAACGGAATCGGCTTGCTGAACAGTATGAAGATCAAAGCATAAGACATAAATCCTCCTGCTACCGATCAACAATTGTGTTGCAGCAACTGCGAATTGAGGAAGGAACTCTTGCTACTTTACAAGAGGAGGAGATAGAACCATGGGTAATATATCCTCTTGTGTTTCGTGTGGATCTAGAAACTGCCAGTAAAGGAGAGACCAGGAATATTTTCTGGCCATGCTTGAGAAATACGCCCCGTGTCAGATTTTCAACACTGATGGCCCAAAAGTTGAGGGAGGAGACGAATATGAGGTCATCTATGGAGACAACGTAATAGAATACATGCTTCTTACCTATGCTAGTATATCTACATGTGAGGCAATGGCTATTTATACTGCCTTCAGACTTTGTGCTGACTACCATGGAAACGTATTTCTAATATGTTCTCCTTCTCAATCGGTAATACGTGTTACATGACAGTACCTCCAAAAATTGCGTTGTAAGGAATATCCAGCTGCTTACTCATGTCCTTACACAGCAAGGGAAGTCCATACTATTTGTATGGACGCCAGTCCATATTGCTATTGTAGGAAGTGAACGACCTGATACAACAGCAACGAGAGCAGCAAAAGGGACCGTCATCAACTTGAATATCATTCGAATAGCAGAGCACAATGTTTGGTTAAAGAGTGAATATCCCAAAGATTTCAATGATGATGGGAGAGCAAAAACACCTTCTTTAGGCAAGTTATATGCAAGGTAGGGGAATGGTTATATCCTTCATCACTTTCACGAAGGGAACAGCTAGTACTTTTACGTGTGTGTAGTAGACACACTCGCTTAACGCACTCCTATCTATTAGCTGGCACCCAACAACAGCAATGCAATACCTGCAAAACAGCTCTTACAGTGAAACACATACCTAGAGACTGTTCTTGTTATGAGCTGGAACATTGCTCTTACCATAGAGCAACTACTGTCGTTCCTGAAAAAAAAAGATTATTCTATTTAATCTAAAAGTAGGTAGGAGGTTAAACAATTATATCTCAATGATAACAATTGTTGAAAAGATTCACTTAGTATACCGGGTACTACTAATTCTGGACCAAAATAAAGGCTAATGGCCCCATTGCTGTCAATGCCTGGGAGGGGGGGGGGTTAGTGGGTTGGAGGCCCATACTACCTAGCTGCGTACCATCTATAGGCTGGGTGTCCCTGCGGATTTCCTCTCCTCTGCAAAAAAAATTAACGAGCTGTTCGTTTGTTATCATGGAACACTAGTATATGCTATAAAATTCGCCGTCTGCATTTATTATAAATTTAAATTCTATTTGGTTTGATATGATGTTTAAGCCAGCGAAAAAGTTGCTTTTTCGCTCTAGAGCAGAAAAGTGGTTCTCTTCAGAATACATCAACTTTGTACTGTTATTAGAAAGCGTAAGAGCCTACTTTCTATAACTATGTAGAAAAATTGTTTTTATTTTATATTATGCGTATCTAGTTTACATGCGGTTACTTAGTAACTATCCTAATACGTTAATAACGCCCTTATTAGTCAATTTAAACATCTTCACCAACAACTAATCTAAAATTTACATTTGTTAATGATGCAATGAATCATTCTTATTATCGCCCTAGATCTTAAAAAGTATGGACAAGAATCATTGACCGATATTTTCTCGTGCACCTTCGCTATTTAATCAAATTATCAATAGCATTGTCAGTTTTCAGTTAACCGCACGCCTCTCAATTTCCATTTCTTTACCTTCCAATGATAATGATAATAAATGTTTAGTATCTTCCCCTAATATTTTTATTCTCTAATTTCTTTTCATAGATTAGAGCCTCTAATCTATTAGATATGTCCCCTTCCTTCCAAATAGGATGCATAGGGCTTGTAAAATCACGAACAAAACTACTAGCGGTGCCAACGAAAATTACTTAAATTGTTTATTTAGTCTTCGTCTGGTATATCAATACTACGAAATTTTTTTTCAGCACTTTAATAAATCAATACTTGTTCATAACACTTTACCAAACATTAACTTCGCAGGACTAACTCCGGTTGTACTATGTTCTGTCGCTCTATAATCAAATGCAAATTGTGCAATAGACGCGCCTCTTTATGATATTTGTTATCATTCTTACACAATTTTCTGCAATACCATTGCTTGCAGAATGATAAGGAGGCGTAAATTTATGATCTATACCACACTCATCTAAATAGTTGCTAAATTCTTGTGAAGAAAATTGTAAACCATTGTCACTGAAAATTGTGCCTACGTAGCGAAAACGCGAAAATAATGAGTCAAGACATTTAATAGTAGGTTTTGAAATTATTTAGCTTATTTTGCATTCCTCTGTCTACTTACTAAGTGCGTCAATAGATACTAAACACGTTTTACCGCACAGGAGACCAAAATAATAAAATCATAAATACAATCTTGTTTTTGTTGACAAAATATCATGTTACCATTACTATTAAAGTACTATTTCGAGTAAATGTCGCCAGCTGTTTTAATAAAAAGTAGTCGGACGTATTTCTTTAAATCATTTAAGTTTGCTTGTATGTAGTAAAATACTAGTGCTTGTTAATTATAAGTGGTTAAGCATTAATTATTATAAACTTATTTGATAAATATCTTAAGTTGACAGAAGTTTTATTTATATTAATTTGTACGAATATAAGTATTACGCAGAATTTTACCAAATTTATTAACATCCTTTTAAATGTTTAACTATTTTCAAAAATTTTTAATTAGACACAACACAAGTGAGTGCAAATATCATTAATATGAAGATATTAACAAAAAAAATTTAACTTCGTACTAAAGCGGATTTATAGAAGTAGAAGCTATTTAAAAAATTTGTCCGTATTCAATAATACAATTGTATACATATTAAAAATGGCATCTATTAAGTAAAAACCTTGTTTTTATGTTAAAAGTTTTATAAACTTGCACAATTAATAAACAACTAGAAGTTTTTACCAAGAAAATAAAACATGTTAGTGTAAACAAAATTAAAGTATATATTTTTGGGTATTTAAGTGACAATTGAGAACATTCATTGATGGTACTCTAAAATCGTGTGCGCCATACCGCAGATATTCGTTCGGCTTCAGAAACTGGTTCTTGTGAATACAGTAGACCAAATTAAAAAATAGGGGCGGGCTGAAAGCTTTAATTGCAAATATTTCCAAAATTGTGCAATTTAGACACATAATCTATAAAAGTTATTTATTGCGCATATTACAATATTTCTACTATTAAAGTAATTGTCTTATATCGTGGACACCCTGTATGTCACAGACTAAATTAACAATAACGTATGTGGCAGAAATCACGAGTGTTTAACCACGACTCGCAAAGCTACAGCGGAGCGAGGTGTGATTCGTCGATACTTTCGAAGCTAAACACTGTATAATTAAGACAAAATGGGTAAAGGTGGCCTCCACTGTTCTCAAGTCAAACTGCAATTAGGCGATGTTTGCGAAACATCCTGCATATCACGATATTAGTTACCTACCTTAAAAGTGGAGGCAGACACTCTTGTTGTATTGTAGATACTGTATAAGACTGAAAGGAAATGCACTAATGCTCAAAGTGATCACTTATTTATAATATCCCTGTAGGAGACGAAGTGCGAACCGTAATTATAAAATCATGAGTGAAGCCCCCTTTCCAGTAAATAACTGAACTATATCTTTATCTAGCAATTATTGAACAAAAGAGGAATCGAGTTTATTGATACACCCTTATGTCAAAAGTCAAATGAATTGCCTGATGATAATTTCAAGTTGACTCAACGTGGTACAAGATTCAAAATAGGCTGCGCTTGTCATAAATTATTTTAAAAATGCCGAAGGCAATTTAGACTGTAACCAACTTTCAAATTTTACTAGAAACAAATGCTTTCTCATACAGTTTACAAAATAATAAATTCTGAACCAAAATTAAATTTGTCAAGCGCACACTGGCTCGGTGATAATACTAAGTAATAAATGATGTTCAAAATAAATAAAAGGATTAGTTGAGCACAAAACACACTATATTGTTTAAATTCACAAATTACACTTGTTTACAAAAGATGGGTTCGAATTCGAAAATAAATAATTATGCTCTAAATAAAATTGGAACAATAATCTTTACATTAGCCAAAGCAATAGAGGTTTTTGCTTACTTACAAAAACTAAATTAAAGGTGAATTTAAAAATCTCATTAGAGAACAAACCTTAAAGGCTTTGACGACGCATGAAGAAAGCTAAAGATAAGGTACCTATGCCGTTAGTTTACGTTGAACTAACGAGAGACGATAGAGGTAAGGAGATTTACAATTTCAAATCTGTACTGTACCTGACACTAAGGATGGGGTCTCCCTTACGACGTAACACTGTCGGTAAATATCACCGATGCCAGAGGTACGGCCATTCCCAGAGTTGCTGCCGGGCAGCGCCTAAATGCGTCAAGTGTGGAGCGGATCACCACTCATAGACATGCACGAAGACCCGTGACACGACAGCGACATGTGCGAACTGCGGCGGACCACAGGCGATCCGTACGTACGAAAACGCTGCTGCGACGGGAATCTCTACAAGGACCAATGCACCTGTCCCAACGGCCCATAACCAACAACAACAACCACCGATAAACCTCCTTGATCAAGGAAACCCGTTGACAAAGCTAATGACTTTTCTAGGAAAATATGACATCCAACCAAAAATTAATTCACAACCTACAGACGATCTTACAAAAACTAAGCAATGCCAAAACAATAACAGACGTCATAACAGGACTACTGAATTGCTAACAAGAACTCTTTGACATACTGACGGCTTTTAACGGATAGATGAAACACGACAATAAACCAAACAGGACGAAATCGTAACTAGACAGCGACAGATAATGCCTACGCGGATAGAGATCATAATTAAAATGTAATTGCTCTCTCAATTCTAAATAAATGTATAAAAACTAATCTGAAAAGACTTACGCCACACGCACCTACAGACGCCAACACACACACATATTTCGACCACACGCGTTTTATCAAAATTCCTGTCTCCACATCTACCCTGAGACAAAACTCGAGCCGACGAAGTTCACAAAAATTGGTTACCTCATTTGCCTATAAGGCACACGCCACACCCCCAAATGCCATTAACTACACCCACAGGGCGATGTAAGAGGATGTGATTCGGTACCTTTTTAACAAAACAAATCGTAGTAATAGTAATTAATGCGACGGAAAACACGTCTGTTTCGCTACCAAAAAAATTATAGAAGCTCTTCTTTAATTCCTTTGAAGTCATAGTAAGTTAAATCGTGAACCAATGTCCCTTATAGATAATTGCTACTATTGAAAAGCTTAAATTTTGCAGCAAGGATATGTGACAAAGGCAAGATCGCCGAGTACCCTGCCTTTTAACGACGAAATAATCGAAATTTGCACTTACAGGTGAAAGAATGCTCTAGACTCGGGAAGCGCTTCTACTTCTTAATTCTTAGGATAGATAATCCCGTGGGTAGGATGATACATACAAGAAGTTGGCCGTTTTTCTATTAAAAGGTTTATCCCACACTACTTGGATTTACTGCCTATAGGTCGGAAGCCACGCACACTTTATAATTTTAATGAAAGCCAATATTATTTTCCTAAAAAAAAAAGAATACATCCCCGAACAAGCACTCAATACATTTTTGCCACCTAACATAAGTGTATCTGTCTTACTACTGTCCCCGCGCCTCAGATTCCTTTCTCGCGGGACCGTACATCTTCCCCTCTGATTAGATCATTCCCGCTAGCCAATCACCAAGGAAATTATCTTTATACATACTAAATTGCAACCCAGCTAATTATTTCTTAAGCTTTAAATGGTATTATGCCCGTTAATTTCTTGCGTGCATAGCTTTTATACTTTGTAACCAACAGTTCTTAACCTTGGTTGTTCTTGTCGCGTGGTCCCACATGCATTCCCTCAATTTCTGAAATTTCTGACGCAATACTAACGAAGCTTTAACTAAAATAAATTTGCAATATTTCAAAATTAAAAATACGAGGTATACTCAAATAGATTTTTAATTTAGCTTTATTCTTTCTTAAATAGGATGGATTTCTAAATAATTTTAATGAATTCTAGTTTAACGAAAGTTATCTTAATTATTAACGTGCATGGTGCTAAATATCGCTTAATTTGCCCAATATTCTTAAATAAACAGCAAGAGCTGACAATTGTTGTCCAAGAAATAATTAAATTTTTAGAAGGACTGTTCCTAAACGTGTTACATTTTCTACAATTGCGCCATAATTTTTCAACTTCTTTATCCACCAGACCAGGACGCCAGAAATACGATCTAGTTATTGATTTCATTTCATTTATTCCTAAATGCGAGAGGCGTAATTACCTTAATACATCCTTGCGCAATTTTCCCGCTATGATAACTCGAACACTACTGCAATATATACATCCTTATTTTAAATTTAATTCACTTTTCTGTAATAAAATTACTTTCATTCAACGCTTGATTTAAAATCTTTCCATCTAATTAAGCAAATCTTTATCTAATTTAGTTTCACTAATGTTAGCATTAACATTTGAATTCATTCCATTCCAATATAAAATTTGACTTAAATCATGCTTCTTATTTGATACGTATTTATGAGGTGACCTAAACAGGGCATGCGCCTTATTTTTATCAGTTTAATTTCGAAGTGATATGCTGCTAATATTATATTCCAACGCTGAAGTCTGTTTGCTGCCATTTTTGTTACCAAAAATTAATAACAATGGTTTATGATTTGTTAGTAAAGTGAATGATCTTTCACATAAATAATTATGAAATCTACGAATTCTATAAATAATTGTTAAAGCCTCTTTATTAATTTATGAGTAATTCATTTCACCTTCCAGTAATGAATGCAAAAGCTCTGGACATGGCTATCTCAATATTTATGTAAAATTACCACACCGACACCATATTATTAGACCCTCGTAATTTACATGTATAAAAATTACTGTTCTCAACATTAGAAAATTGAAATAAGCTATCACCTATTTCAAATTTCTAAAATGTTACTTTAAGTAGAAATTGCCTAACAGTGTTTCTAAGTTAAAACCGAGTTCTCAGACCATAAAATAAGAATTTAGTAAAGTCTAAAATATACTCCGTTATAAAAAACGCGGGTTTGGATATGTAATTCATAGTGCAAAAGAAACTAAAAGTCGAAGGGACAAATTCAAATTGTATATTCAACAGGGAAAGGTCTTACAAGCAGTAAACCCATAAAGTAAGGAATCTTTCGAAATTATGGTGTCATATACTTTACCAACACTTGCTGTAAAACACGGGGCGTTACGAAAAGGACACAAGTATCTAACGGAACTTCAAACGGTTTTCCAACAAGGCACGCACGCAGATTTTTAAATTTTAAGAACCTTTTGATTGGTCAGTGCAACAGCAAAAAGAGAAATTTAAAAAAGTTATAAAAGCACAATGTTACAAACAAGTTCATCTTACTTACGTACATCCGAGGTGATGAATCTAAGCAACCAGCGGGAAACTCGCAAGTAGATCATTTTGATGATAAATATGTAAAGTCCGACTAAATCACTGCTCGCGGAAATATCCAAGTATTTGGAACTTATAATACCTCTGATTGATAACAGCAGCAAATCAACGTGTGCGGATCGCCGTCAACAAATTTATAAAATTTAATATAATTTTATAAAATGGGAGTTACGTGTAAACTCGCGCTTCTCTCAAAGGGTAGAAATCGAAGAGTTACTAACTAGTACATAAATTGGCATAGAAACAAAATCGAAAAATCCAATTCTGTTTGAATGGAAATAAACAGAAAAAAGATAAATTATCATCTAATCATATGATAATATCAACAATCCAAATCTTACTGCGTAAGTAAAAATCTTTGAAGCTTTTAAAACTAATAATTTTTTTAAATGAAGTTTGTAAATAAAATTTTACATTTTATTTTAAAGCTAAAATATTGTAAATTTTACTTATAACAAAATTTTTACGCGCAGCTGGATGCTTTTAGAAAAAGTCAAACAAATGCTATTTTTGGCAACTTAAAGATTAAGAGGTATCTAGCACAACAGGTCATTGTAATGGGTTTAGATAACGGTATTCGTAGTAAATTTATATTGGTAGATATTAGAAATTATTTGCATTTTTTTATATATAATTATGTTTAAAATTTGACATTTAATAAAAGTTTTAAATTCAAAACCTTGTTATTTATCAGGTATAGGTCGTAAATAAATATAGGAAAGTATACTAAGATTATCTTGAGGTAATACGTTAGCGGTATAGTGCATTCATTTTCCGAATAAAGGGGTTTATCCCTCCGGATTAGTCTCAATAACAAGTCGGGAACAGTTTGATTACCAAAGAAAATTTTAAAATCTACAATTGCATAAGATTGACACGCAAATACAGTAATTTATTTTTAATTACTGACACTTCCAACCCAGGTAATCAACAATATGAACTAGTACACTAGTACACGTCCAGTCTTCGTCTTAATTATTATATGTATTAAATTACTTTCATTTATTCAAATTTTAGTTCAAATTATAAAAGTTATTATTACAATTTCAAAACTTACTAAACTTATTTAATTATTATTTCAACATGTTAAAAGTTCTTTACATATGCTGATTTTAATTAATTCATGACTTAAAAAAAATTTTTTACATCTGATGATGGGATCAAACAAGATCCCGAAACATGTTATATTTTCTGAATAAGCACTAATTCAAATAACTCTACATGTTTAATTTTATTGAGAATAAAAGGCTTTGAGCACAAACCAATCCATCACCTTTATTCACCATTTTCAATTTAGAGCATGGATGCACATCAATTTACTATTCTAGCGTCACAAGTTAAAGTTAATGGTATATTTACATTATAATTATCTAAGATTTTCTCCGATGTTAATTATCTCTTAATCTCATCAAATAACTGTTCACACGGGCTATTCCGAAACCACTTGATATTTTTTTTAATACGTTGTAAAATGGAAACAGCTTCAAACTCAAATTACTAATAAATTTTCCATAAAAATGAATGGTGGGGATATACGGTCACTGACTAGAGATGCTGCGAAAATAGTTTCCTTTGATCGAATAAGTCACTCAAAAATTATAATTATTGAGGATAATGATGTGAATCTATATAGTGCTTTAATGTGTTTATTAACGAGAATTGTTATTGTATTTTTATATGATAAGCTTAGAGTAAATAGTGATATTGTAGTTTTGAAAGATAAGCATAGAATTACAATACATCTTAAACACTATAATAATGAAATGACATCTATAATTTGTATGAAATAAACTTCATCATATCTAAGCCTTGATATTAAGAAGTCCTTGCACGTAAATATAATTTATTAAAAATTATTACATTACATGTTGCGTGTGCACTGGATAAACGACACATACAAAGTGATTTGAGGTGGTGAAAGTCAGCTGCCTCAATTGCGATTAGTGCCGGTTGTTCTCCTTGTTCAAATGCTGGTTGAGATATGTATCCTCGTATATAAGCGACCTTTTCAGACCCTTTAACATAAACGGCTTCTGCATCTCGGTTAGCTCGACGAAGAACGTATGGAAATGTGTGCACTGGCGTAAATCCTTCACTTCAGTTGACACGATCTTGATTAAGCATTAATCAGTACACATGACTTTTATAGTCATGATCCAAATTTGATAAAGGATATATGTTAGTTTGAAAATTGTATGAGATATCAGTGAGCCGTTATAAACAGCTAGTTTCTTAGGTATTAAACTTGTTTTCGATGTTTTAAAGTCTTGAATTAACAGATATTGTGTATGAAAATATATTTATGTATTTAAGATAGTCACATTGGTTGTAAGTTTCTACATGATCGTGTAGAATTAAGCAAATGCCATTATTTTAGATGGTATCTTGGCATTTGTATCGATTTGTATTAATAATACTATGGAATTTGAAACTTTTTGATTTGAACAAACAGTTACGGTAAGGGTTGCTATAGATTTGAAATCTCCAGATTATAACAGAGGTCGACTGTTTTTCTCTTAATATGAAGATTTTTCACGAAGTTGACGTCGAAATTAACATACGGCTGCCTTTCACTGTCCAGATACACCCTGATGTGTTGAACATTACGGTGATTAAAATTTTTCCAGCTTCGTCTTCTCGATCCGTTTGAAATCCAATTACAATGTATCGCGATGGTTCTAAAGTAGTTGCAGTTTGTAAGCGAGTCTTACAATCTCACGACTTTGGCCGTTCATTTGAAAACACCCGGTATATACTTCCGCGTAGAATTAACAAAATTCAATTGGTGAAGTACCAATATTAGTTTCACATCAAAATCGTTTTGTAAATCTATAAATAATATAATTTCATTTTACTAACAACTATTAAAAGCGTTAGAAATCCTAAGTTACGTTTTATAAAAATTAGGAGCTTTCCTTTCTTAAAACTAATGAAGGCCCTCAAGTTTAAAACTACACATTAACCCTCTCGACTTGTCCCCTTCAATTTCAAGGACAAATGCTTCACTTCAGTGGTAGAGCTCGTAAAGCAAAGAAGTAAAGCTGCGTTTGTTTGTAGTGCGCGTCTTGGCGATATTCAAAAGTATAGTTGAGACGTAACCGTATGTCGAATTAAGGGATTAAGTTAGTATCAGCTTGATCTATTTCCGCCTAGGGGAATTTCTAGAAAAGGGTCGATTCCAACTCGCTATCAATTTGGAATCAAGGTGTTAAAGCTGACAAGGTTGTATTGTACATACGATTAAGCGAAAATCTGAGACCGCCGTCTGTAATATCCGATTCCTCCGGGAATTTCGCAATCTTCAGATCACCAAGTAAGTGATAAATTCCGTTATTTAACTTTCGTCGATCTCCACCCCCTCGCTGAATTATTCCGGCTGGGGCAAATCAGCCGATCACGTAGAACGTCCAGACAAATCCGTTAAGACTATAATTAAAAGACTAGCGTTGGTGAATTTTTAATAATTTTTAATATTTAGGGTCATTATGGACAACTCCTTTTGTTTATTTTAGATTAGTTTAATGTTTAGTAACACAAGGGCCCCTTGATTTAGAAATAAAACATTATTGTTCCCGTTATTTACCTTTGAGAAGAACATATAATTTATTAATTGTATGTCCTGCGTTTTAATTTTTATTAGATTTAATTTTAAGTACAGATCTTATTTTATTACATGTAGACCCGTCGTGATAACCTATACTTTCTTTCAGGAACTAGTTACTATTTTAGCAATTAATTAGTTTAGGTAATACATCGTAATTCTACCTAATCGAGGATGAAACCCAGCGACACGCATAGAAAGAACTAAGTTACTGTAAGTACATATTAACGTAATCCTAGATATAAAGTAGTGGAGATCGGTTTCTTTGTTTTCCCGTCTTTATGATAACAGCATCTCGAACTATCAATTGTCCGTTATTTATTGGCAAAGACAAGATGGCGCCCTTATCCACGACTATCTCACCCATCTTCACGATTATTTATTGACGTTTGAACACCTACATAAAATCTCTGGGTGCTAACTTCCTTCAACTTAACGCAATCGTAGAACCTACCCTATTTTCCACTGTGGTGGCTGGAGCAAATCAGTTTATTCAGGGCATTGTCAATTTTAACAACCTTAGGGGCCTAGGGGCCGTTTGGGAACGTTATAAGTTTTGACAGCCCATGTGTGCTTGCTTTACATTAGTCCTTTTTTGATCCAAATCAAGATAGTCTATTTCCAGCAATTTTTGAAGCAAACTATTTTTACGTTTTCTCGGATAGAGTAAGAAATGATTGTACGCTTTCGCTCAGTTGCTATTGCCAATTTTCGAGAAAAAATTTGAGATTTCTTTGTTGGACAGGTTAGGAGATTCTATAAAATTCAATAAAGGCACTTCAGTTCAGTAACTATTTCGTGCATAATGAGTTTGTTGACGAAATCAAAATATTCAAAACTGGAAAAATTAAACATGTTATGGCGCATTAAACAAACTCACACTCTTTATTTCAAACTGGAACCAAAACGGGCTTGACGACGGGATTGGGTACTCCAAAGAGACAATCTTCATGTGGGAATGCGTTCGTTTATAAAAAATCTGGTGTGAGACAACACACGACTTTCTCTTACGTACATAGATATACAAATATGTAAATATCCACATAATTCAAATATTATTTACGTTTATTTTGTGAACGATAATAGTAATGGTCACCCATCCAAGTTACTGCACACGCAAAACCCTGCTTAACTCCGGAGATTTTCTCTCATAACTCGCTTCATAGCATGTTTTCAGGAAAACCTCGAAATGCGCGTAAAAGGATATCAAAGGCATAAGAACTGCAGAAAGTTTCGAAAAAATTGTTATAGCCGTTTTGGAGAAAATTGCAAAAAACTTAAACATCCCAAGAATAAAATGACACTTCCAGTCATTCGATTTTAACTAAATTTAACTAAATAAAGATAGAAAACTTAAATATAGTTTTTGTTTTTCATATGGTGATTTGTTTTTGGGATATGCTGTTCACAACTAATACACCAAGTACTTCGGGTTACTCGATTTTCAAAAGTTTATTAGTGAAACTCCTTGGTTAGTATAAAATTAAATGAAGTAGGTAACAAATACTAAGTTTAAAAAAATCGTTAAATCCGATTTGAAGAAAATCGTGAAAATGAAGCATTCAGAAAATATCTAACAATTACCGATATAAAGTGGTACTTCCGGTTATTCAATTTTAACAAAATTTTTGATGTTGCATACAAAGGCGATTATGACCTCAAATATAAAGTTTCATTTAGCTAGGTCTTTTAGTTTCATAGTTATTTTATGTAGAGTTAACGGTAAAACTACTTCCGGTTACTTGATTTACCAAAAATGTTCCGAGTAACCACCTTGACTGTATGAAAGGGCCTTACATTTCCAAGAAATATAATCAATTTTTAAAACATGGTTGGAACCGATTTCAAGAAAATATCGAAAAACGAGAAATTCTTAAAATATCTAAAAATGATGAAAATAAAGTGCCTACTTCCGGTTATACGACTTTAACAAAATTCTTGATTTAGCATACTAAGACAATTGGGATCTCAAATGTAAATTTTCATTTATCTAAAACTTTTAGTTTCCTAATTATTTTATTCAGATTTAACGGAGAAACTATTTCCGGTTACTCAAGTTACGAAAAATTTTGGAAGAAACCGCGCAGCTTATATGAAGTACTATTAAATATATACGAAATATAGGAAATTTAAAAAAATCGTTATAGCCGATTTCGAGAAAATCGCGAAAAATCAAATAAAGGCAAGAGCAAAGTGGCACTTCCGGTTATCTGATTTTAGTTAAATTGTTGTGGTCGCGTGCCAAGGTGAAGAGAAACCTAAATACAAAATTTTGTTCGCCTACCAATATTTGTTTTCAGGATATCCTGTTCACAGGCACACGGACAGACACACGCACGCACGCACGCACGCACGCACGCACGCACGCTCACGCACGCGCGCACATACCCGTGCGCGCGCGCACGCACGCATGCGCGCACGCACGCCCGCACGCTCGCTCGCACGCACGCACGCACCCACACACACACAATCGCGCGCACAAATCAATTTTCAAAAACATGATTTTTGGACTTAGAGAACCCTAAAACGTGAATTCCACTAAAATTTTGACATCGAAAATTTTGATTGAAAACAATACCTTTCCTTTTACCTATATGAAATATAGAGAACGTAATAAGGTATCCGGATAAGGGTTACGAAAGCTCGAGTGCTGGATGCCCTACATTACCCGCTGTGTGACTTTCCTGAGGTAAATTTGGATTGAATGGAACTCATTTTCAAACCGTAAACTGACATCACTGTTGAAAGGTTTGATGGATTACTTGCAGAACTTTTTACAACAATTGAAAACTTGTATGCAACGGTGTATAATTAGGAGGGGGAGGGGTTGCATAATGACGTGGGTAATAGTTAAGCTTAAGGTTGTACTAACTGTAACTCTTTGTATAATAATGTAATAAGTGTAACCGTATTTTGATATATTTTAGAATTTATTTTGTTTTGCAACCCCTTCGAATTGTATTACACATATATTATATTTATAATACGACTATCTATTTTTACAGAAATGGGAATTCATAAAAATTAGATCAAAACGTTTTTCATTAATGTGAATTGCTTTTAATAGGTGTTCGCGTTGTTATTTTAATAATTCTATTGACTTTAGTGAAGCTCCTGTTGGTTCCTGGACATTTATAGCACAATTATTATGAAGCAAATACATGTATTAAGAAATTCAACACCTACGTATACATTATTTGTATTCTACTGACCAAAAATCTAAAAATATTTTATTTCTCTACTCATTTGCGTTAACAGGAATTTTCATTTATCTAATTTGAATTAATTATCTTATTGTTAGCTAATTTTCAGGTATTGTTTCAAAGAAGTATGTAACTTAGTCTGTGGTAAGCTAATTTTTAAATGGAGAGATTTTATTCTTAATTAAGGGTTGATAATGGTAGGCAATTTGTTAGAATTAAATCAAATTTTAATGAAATTCAGGACGAGAAAATAATAATTAACAATAATTTTTTACTGCAGTTTACAAGATCACACACAAAAGTACATCATATATTATTAACGAATAAACACTTTCAACAAGAAATACAATTTTGAATGATTGGATATACTTTCACGTGCAATAAAGTCTATGAACAAAGAGAACTGGTTGCAGATGTGTCAAAGGAAGGATTCGACAGCAGAACTGATTGGAGCACCAGATGGGGCGTATCATATCGTTATTATCTGCTCATCCGGTTCTGACAAGCACCTCTTTCACTTCAATCACAAAGAGATTTGTCTACGTCTTCTAGTTAGGTATCGTCTTATTTCTTAAACCCTCATCGAAGTACTTTTATGAGACAAAAGAATTTTATTCTTTCCCGTCTTTTTACTTCATTCCAAATTATACTGCCAACTAAACGAACCTAAAAATGTTTCTTCAGACTAATAAGTACGTGTTTCTTTTATAAAACTTATTTAAGACATCGGATGTTGCTTATTTTCATCATGTTTTTCGCAAATAGAATAATTATTAGAATCATTATTACAGTTTTGTATTCTGCGCTTCTAGTTGTCTCACAGTTAATTTAGTTAGCTTAGGGACCTAAGAAGTGAAACTGTTATTGACAGAATTTTCTACAAAGAATGACAATGTATAAAAATCTAGGAACAATTTGAGAGACATTTTGCAGCTTTATTTTCTGGCACAAATATAACTAAACACAATAGACTCTCTACATTTATTTTATATTTGAAAATCTAAAATCATATAATAGTTGGTAATCATTTATAAATATTAATAAATTTATGCAATACTAATTAACAATTTTATGCAAAATAAAATACTTATCCAATTCCCACTATCCCTCAATTTGTAAAAGTATAGAGAAAATGTTATTTAAATTAATATTGTTCCTACATTAGCAATGTTGAATAAAACTTTGAAATATAAAAGTATTCCAAAAATTATTGAATTAATAATATGTAATTATAAAAGTTCTTTGACGTAGTATTTTCTAATTGTAGAAAACGTCTTTTTAAAAATTGTAGGTCCTTGCAAATGGAGTTTATACAAAAATTGTTATACGCATTCTTGTTCACAATAATTTACGTGTCTGTGTTGAAACAATCAGCTGATTGAGCACCGTTACTGTTTGGATATTTGTGAGGTTAAAATCGGTTGTTTTGTGTAGTTCCCACGTGTTAGATTAATTTAATTTACTGAGGTGTCGTAAAACCGCATTACATGTAAGCAGTAACTCAAAATTAACTGCGATTTTTGCGCTTGCATAATGTGAAACGCTCTATGTGCAAGAACAAGCATGCATAGTTGGCAGTTCTTCGGCAGATCAAAAATGCTATGAACAGAAGCTGTTCAACAACTGCATTAGTTGAAATGGAGAGAAAATTACAAGCGTTCATAACTTTTTTTTTAACAGTAATTTCAAACTCCAAGCGTGGGAGTAGTCGTAGTAAACACTTATTGTTTCAGAATCAATAGTTATAAATCAGTTTCTACGTGCTTTAAGCTTTATTTTTTTCTCAAGGGACAGTATTGGTCCTATTTGGGTTATAAAGAATCTGCGAGTTATGTGTGTACTAAATTCCTTTTTTCTCCGACACTATTAGAAATGTTAATATATTCAACTTTATAATTATGAAAACAATATAATATATAATTACTTAGTCCGATGTTTCCCGGAAAAGGTATTGGTAGAACCTCAACTCGCCAACCAAATATAATATATACTTTTTTGCAATATAACGTACGTTATGTTTGACTAACGACAGAATCAACGCTGTTTCAAACTTCTTCCACAGCAGGAAGCATAGCACTATTGACGTCAAAAATAATACATCTTCGTTTGTCCGTAAACTTAACATACTTACACAAAAACGAGGTAAACTAATTTTTAGCAGAGATACCAGTATCAATAGAAATCTGGGTGGATTTCAAAAACTTGTAGGGACACACATCTTTGACGTTATCATCAGTATTATAGCCAATAATGATATTTATAACGCTACGAACGAGGCCTTACGCCCCTGAGGTTTGCCAAAGGTGTTAATTTCCCTGAATTAGCTGGTTTTCTCCGGCCACCACAGTGTAGTTTAGGGGTTAAAAGTGAACTGTATCTTTGACCATTAAAAAGGCGCAAAAGATCGAGTCTAATAAAGCGAAAAAATATATATAACTTGGGTTGCTTCTTATAGTTGCTGAACCAGTCTCTTCGAAAAATCTTTCTTCTGCTATTCAGAAATAATACTAAGGAAAGGAAACAAGGAATTTCTGGATTATCTAACAACTGTCACACCAATACGATAAGCAAATAAACGAACATTCACATATGTTTATTATTCGCGTATTCTAAGACAACTAACTTAGAAATATTAAATGTTATCGCTTTTACCACGTGTGCGAATGCAATGTGTGAAAATATATAATAATGTCAAAATTAAGACCTCAAAAAAATTATAAAGAAACTGAAAGTTAAAATATTTTGATAAATGAAAATCCTTATGGCCTTAACACCATGAGCCCGGCGGAATATGAATGTAAATTCATAGTAACTAATGAAATAAAATAAAAATAATAAAAAAAAGAGAAGAAGCCGAAAGAAATTTGACTTACATTTTTAACTAAATCTATCGAGATGGCAGAGGGCATAAACGAATAACAGGTCTCAAATATGAACCCATTTTAGTATGAATAGTGGCTACTCGAACTGTACCATTTGGAACTGGGTGTAACTTTTCTATTCTAGCCAATAGCCATTGCAAGGGTGGTAGTTGACCTTGCATAACTATTACAATAGTTACTACTTTTCGGGGGTTGACTGGTGAATTCCACTTTTTGCGAATTTGGAAAGTAGAAAGGTATTCCATCCGCCAACGGTCCCAAAGGCGATTAATCATAACAACCAATAACTTCTACCGACCTAAACGATTATTTGGTTCTTTAAGAGAACTGGTAATTGGGAGTGTATTAAATGGCGCATTATAAAGGAAATTTACCGGAGTTAGAGGAGTCTAATCATTAGGGTCATTACTCAAGACACATAAAGGCCTTGAATTCAATATATATCTCTATCAAGACAGTATTAAACACCTCGTAAGTTAAAATTTGGTTTTAAACTACTTGATTGAAATGAGTTTTAACAGACTATATATTGGATTCACATATCCCCCCCATATGGAATGCTCGGAGTGGATTAAACTTCCATTTAATCATCTTGATATTAAGTTCATTTTGGAATGCATTCTTGTATTCCTGGCTCGAAGTTAAAGTATGCATTTCGTTGATTTGAGCTTTGGCTCCGATAAAATTCATAGTGTTATCGGAAAATATTTTCAAACAATTATCTCTGCGGGAAAGAAACTCTTTTAATGCGGCTAAGAACGATTCAGTGGATAAAACAGCTGCTAATTCTAAATGAATAGCACGAGTAGCAAGGCAAACAAATAAACATAAAGGGAGTCTTTAAAATGTTTGGTCATAGCTTAACCACAGATTTCTGGGATCAAAATAAGGCGATTTAACTGAACTTACCTATAACCAAGGTTGCCTCGTTACGCCGCTACTGAACGTCAAAGTCCTTTGAAAAACATATTGTTTCGCTTGTTAAAATAGAATGCACCTACCGATTTTCGTGATTTTTGGTATGATATCCCTGGTGAGTATAAGACATGATTTGACATAATGTTAGGCTTGATTGATAAACTAAAATGGTACGAAAAAGGATATGTCCCGTCTTAAATCCAACAGTGATTTTTAATGCGGAGGCTGAGAGATTCCCTATTTTTTTTCTGCAAAGGTAGACAATTGAGTAATACTTTTTGTATCATGACAATTTTTGATATCTGGTACAGTTTATCCACAAAAAAATAAAATCTGTATGCACACTTGTGGTTTTTTTGACAGCACACTTTTAATCTACTTAGCCTTGATGAGAAACAATTAGGGAAACACAACAGATAATTAGGAATAGTTAAAAATACACTTAATTTATAACAAATGTTCGAAATGACCCCCATTTTCTTGGATACAGAGGTAGACTCTACGCAAAAAATTAAACTGAACTCTTTGCAACACTTCCACATTGTTCCTTATAGCTTGCACATCATCTCGTATTCTAGCCCATAGCTCATTCTCAGTAGTTACGGGCCTGGAATAAATTTTTCTTTTCAGCGCACCCACAAAAATGTGTTACAAATATTCAAGTCCGGTGAACGAGGCGGCCATTGTACAGGCACATCAGCTCCTGTGCCAATCCATTTATTGGGAAATAGTTCATGAAGATAAGTTCAAACATTCAGTGCAAAATGAGGGGGTGCTACATCATGTAAAAACCACACATTATCTCGGAGATCCAATGGCAAATCGTCCATTAGGTCTGGTAGGGTATTTTGTAAAAAATTCAAATATGTCACTCCATGTAAGGGAACAAGTGTAATAACTGGCCCTATGATGTAACTTCCGATTATTCTTGTCCATACATTAACTCGGAATTCATGTTGAAAGTGACGCTGCCTGATAGCGTGCGGATTTTCATCCGCATAGATGTTTTCATTGAGTACATTTATTATACCCTTCCTTGTAAAGCACACTTCGTCGGTGAACAGAATTTTGTTATAAAAATTGATATCTTTCGCACTTCTTTCACAGATAATTTGACATAATGTAAGACGTGCATCGGGATCAATCGGTAAAAGGTCTTGTACGCTTTGAATATGATAAGGACGCAGGAATGGTTCTTTAATAACTTTATGGACAAAATCTTTGGAAACTCCTACTTGACGCGACTAACCACGCGTACTTGCGCCTGGATCTTCTTCTAATTGCCCCAAAATGTCTTCTTCTAGATCAGGGTTGCGAACAAAGCGAGGACGTCCTTGATTAGCGTTCAGTGGTTTTAAACTGTCAGTTTCCCGAAGACATCTCTCAATATTTGGGAATATTTGATAATTAGGCACGTAACGATTTGGGAACCTTTCCTGATATATTCTAACGCTTTACCACAAATATCCTTCACAAGAAACAAGCACCAGCAATATGTCAGTTTGTTTAGCGTAAGTGTATCTTGCAGCCATTGCCATCAATAAATATTGTAAATACACAACAAAATACCGCAATTGCCACGAACTTGAAATGAAAATAAGTGATAATTATCAATAATCGTTAAGCAAACTTAATTGTTTTG
>JAHWXV010197625.1:0-10329 GCA_024586415.1 Phrixothrix hirtus | reverse complement strand
AAATATATATATATATATATATATATATATATATATATATATATATATATATAAATTCACACCTTCTAGTTACAGTTCATAATTTCTTTTTATATCGTTATTTGAAAAATAAAATTTATTGAAATCGGCAGCAGACGATAGAAGAATTGTCCATTGATACCGAGGCGCCCCTCAGAGAATTGCAAGAGTGATCTGTCATTATTTTAAATTTTTGGTAATTAATAAACTACCGCCTGCAATGTTTATTATTGCAAATCAAATATCATATTTAATTAAATAAAGCTATTAAAAATCATTTTAAGAAGCTTTTACTAGGCCTCCTAGATTAATTAGCAAAGACATGAATTTATAAAAAGTCAAAAATTCGGGATAAATATTTTGAATACATATCAATATGTTATATATTACAATTTGAAATGTTGAAAAATATACAACGCGTTCCATAAAAAAACACAAGTTTGATTAATTTCTGGAAATTGCTGCATCATAGAAAATGTCTAATTACCCCATTGGATTTTACGTAAAAAACTGTATAAGAATGAGTTTTTATCTTGATAATATCCTACAGCATAAAGTAGACGCGGAAGGTATTTTTTCATTTTATCTCTGAATCTCGGAAACAAAGGGATTTCGGATTTTGGTTTCCAACATTATAAATTTATCAAAAAGGTAGTGCAAGTTCAAGAAAACCATAACATTCTATTCCACCAATAACGTAGATACCCATACCTAAAAAAGTGGACGACATATGCATACATTATATTGCAATATAGGCATAGTTTGACTTATCAATATTGTTCCACTTACATATGTTGCCTTATTTCGACAACATAGCTTTTATCATAAAATCGTATCAATGTGTTGGAATATACTTTCCATAATAGTGAAAAGACGCTTACATATTAATCATATTTAAAACGTTATATTCGATAAGTATTGATTTTTGAAGTCTTATATATTAAAGTTCTTTTTTATCTCATCACTGTTTGCAGATAAATATTAATATGTTGAATTAAGAGAGCTATTAGCCTTTCATAATTGTTTACGATGTATAACATGACAAAATCTTTGTCATTTGAAACAATTTTTTATTGAAATTAAAAGAATGTACATCAATTAATTACAACATAAAGTTAGGGGTGGAATGGCCTTTTAAAATTATTTTCAAGAAATTGCAAAACACTTAAGCTAAACTATGAAATGTTCCACAACATAAATTTTTTCTAAATAAATCGAGTTATGTTAAGGGGAGTGTTTGTCTATTTCAATTCTTCTTACTGGTACTTTTCACCCTTGAAACAAGTTGATAGTGTGGAAAAAAATTAAGCTTTTGTCTGCGATGAAGGCTATCACTTTTGAGTTTGTTACATTCAAATCGGTCTACTACTTCTATGTGAACTGCCAAAATGGTCACAGACAACTTTAACTTTGAGGGTAGTATTTACCCCTTGAAACCGTTTAGAGCAGATAGACAAATAAATCTCTTATATTTTAGATGTCTACAACATATGAAAATTTCATCAAAATCGGAGTCGGATACTTGAGATGCCCTGAGATAATAACCAGTTACAGAATGTTACCAAGATTTTCATCATAGAAACTGTAATGAAATCTATAATAGAAACAGCATGACGGTTAATATGATGTCAAACCTAAAACTTACTTTCCTGTTATAGCATTTTGATTTTGTTGGTAAAAAGCATTTTGGACGCACCATTGGAGTAAAAGCACCTTTTCCCTGATCTAAAATTATACTCTCTTCCACTTCGCTTGCTCTATGCAGAAAACAACCAATAGTTTAAATTACAAATATGAGTGCCAGTTAACATCAGAAAATCGTGAAATTTAGTCTCCAACAGGACCCGTAATTCTCATGATGTATGATTTGTAGCTTTATGTGATTGGAACCAATCCATATTTCTTAATGTTAGTTATAGAATTCCGTTACTGCGAGGTATGATTTACTATTAACGCGTAATTTCGGTTATTAGATTAATTTACCTTTGAATAAATTATGTTCAACGTTGTCCTCGTAAATATTCCTAATATTTTGCACGTGTAGGCGATTAATACATTAAATACAAAAGATATATTGCCTGAATATAAGTTATTATTAATTAACTTAAAAACCTTTTTCTTTAATTTCTGTTTTAATCAAAAAATTAAAGACAAGGATTCCTTATCTTACTATTTTTAATAGCAGTGAAAGTAATTTTGTTTGTTTACTGGTGATTTGTTTTGAATTATTAATACTTAAATAAAAATGAAAATTGCTTATACCAGATCCTAATTTATTTGACTAGATTATTGATGTTCTTAATAATAAGTTTGATAATTTTAATACAGTGCGCTCTGGCAGTTATATGTTGTTTGTAAAATACAGATTCTAATTTGAAACTATTGAATCATAGTTTTCTTATTTGCTTACTTAAGTAAGTTGATTTGCATACTTAAACGGGATTTATAAAGGAGTAACCTACTGTAGGACTGAACGCAACTAAAGCAAAGTAAAAGTTAATTGTTTTGCAGTTGCTAATTGTATTTCTTTTCAGTCTTTTATTTTGATTGCAAAAAGTCTTATTATACAGATTTTTTTCATCGTATTGCAAGGTTTGTTTCTAGATAGACTTTGATTTCTTTCAGCATAAATTTTGAATTGAATTATTCTGCGATTATTAAAATTTTTTTTCGAAGAATCACGGCTTTCTGTTTGTACCGTCAAAAAAGAAGCTGAAAGTGACCATCTCTATATATTACTTGATAAGTAGAAATACATCAAAGAAAATAGCATTTGTGAACGTTGATAATATTATCTGTTTCAAGAACATTTGTAATCTCGCACTAGCCCTTGTACGATTTGATAGTATCCTTTACCTCATAACCTACTTTATTGTAATTTAAACGTACTATTACGTACTTACATATAACATGAACTTACAAATTATAAACAGAGTTTTTGAGTTTAATTAATGGTAATATAAAAAAGTTTAAATTGCATTTAAATTACATATGACGTCGACATTTTTTTATGCCAAGAACATTATGGCAGACACTTAGAAACATAAGAGTGAATATTCTTTAATCACAACATTCATCACAAGTTTTCTGTGCAAAGGCGAACGTCGCTTCGCGGTGGAAGGAGGAGTTGTTTCATCAAAGACTAGAACATCTCTGCAGTTCTTTTAAAAAAGGTCAACTCTAGCCTCTTGTTCTACACCTTCGTTCGCAACAACTCTTGCTATATTTTCTTTCTTCAAATTATAATTTTTGCAGTTAATTTTCTTTCAGACCCTAATCTATGTATGTTTTCTAAACTGTTGCGTTGATGCTGGTAAACTTGCGACATCTTTAATATCTTCTGAAATGGCTTCTCTATCATACATGGGAAAAAGTCAAGGTTTGGAGACTCTACTTATACTTACTGGATCGCAGATTCGCCCCTGGGCGCATTTTCTATAATATTGTTGTTTTACCAACCTAATATTAGTTATTACGCCAAACTATAGTTTGAGCTGTCAACGGAAAAACAAATAATCATCTGACGGTAATGATAGCCGTACACTCAATCGATTCTACCACAATTCAAGTACTACTTGAAATACAACACCTTGTTGTCTGTTTTGTTTGGCAGCTATAAACAATTATAATAAATTGCTTGATTACGTACTTTAGTTACGTAATATTTGTTTGATTCTAGAATGAAGTAGACAATATTCACCGGTAATACTGTGTGCCTTTTCGAAATAATCAATGAATATGATCTCTTAGTTATTCTAAAGGCTATCGCCATAACTTTTCCTGTATAGAGAATGCATTTGAACTTTTTGAGCGGAGAAACCAATCAAAAGTTGTGTGCCAATATCCATACAAATCTACCTGTGACGACACACAACGCATGGGATTTGTTTTCGTTGCTGCAAAATCGGTAAAGATCCTTTAATGCTTCTTTCATTAGTTATAGCACTGTGGGAGTCTGATCTAATGTTAGTCTGCGGTTAGAAAAAACAATTTCGTCGACTTTATCGATTGCTCCAAGGATCAATGCAGTTTTCAGGTGACTAGGTTTACAGCTAAGAAAAAAATTATGTTAAAAAATTCTGGAAAAATTTATCCTTTTTACTTATTTACCTTTGAGTTTTACAAATCTTTTATATTAATAACTTAATATTTTATTTCTAATCTCAAAATTTTCAACTTTAAATTTTTATAAAAGGTTTGTTTAACATGTTTACTCACCTATTTACAACTGTTTATGTGGAATTTATGTTCATACTGTTTTATTTTGTCAATTTAATATTTGGATCTATCGCATATTGTGAAACTTTTACAATGTTTCCATGTATTTTAAACTTGATCATCGCCAATTTCAAAAATATTTTATATCTAGATTACATCTTATGTACAATTACTCTATTCGTTTGCATTCAAACTTCCACATTAATCTATTATTTGAATATTTGCGATTTGACTTGACTTTCTGGTGCAGTATTTGAAATATGATTATGGACGGTACAGTGTACGAGATGGAAAATGAGGCGCCTAAAGAATGTCAGAATTTGTTGTCTTCAGTTGAAGCGTCCGAGCAGCTAGATTCCTGTTTGAAAGAAAACGTGGATTTTTTGTTTGGCGTTTTCGATGATACTAAAGACGGATGATACCATCCGTAATGTACGCGCGGCTGATATATTGGTGACGTGTTAAATTCGAATGAACGACGTTAAGTAAGTTGTCGGTAGGGAAAAGGAACGCACAGAATAGTAAAACTCATTCGGCAACCAAGTAAGGGTGGAAAATAGATTAGCGCAGCATGTGTGTGTATTTTGGGCCCGCAATTAACCAACCATTGGGATTGAAAACCCCTTGTAGACTCGACGGTAGTCATTTGACCTCCCTGGCCTGGTCTGGGAATTAGAGAGAGCATCTCCAGTAACATCTACAACCCCCTCCTTGCGTGCTGTGTTAGCAGATATTCCTAGAGTGTAGAAAATGGAATAACTGTCTCTTACGTTAATTGCTAGGCGTGTGTTGAAGCTTGTTGCATTTATGAATCCTCTCCCAGTGCTGTATGTCCCGTCTCAGTGGGAAATCGTTCTTTCCCACGAAACGAAGGAAATTTGTATTAGTTATAAACATTTAGTTTTCAGTATTAACAACCGTGGGTCAGTGTAAGAGATATTTATGTTCTATACTTACACAAGAAAAATGTAATCAAAAAGAAATATGGTGATACCGCATGTTTAACCCTTGGGGCCGGTTGTGTACCCTAATTTAGTTTATGCACCATTTTGATTTACTATACGGGAATACTGCTTTGAAGAACCCCGTATTAGTTGTGATACCCTATTTTGTCTTGATTTGAGTTGATTATACGGCTATCTACCTCTCATATGATTGTTTTATTTCGACTAGCTTTAGCTTTAAGACCATTACCTGTAAATCTTACAGACTTGGGAGTAGGTTCGATCAGAATCTCCGTCATTTTACTGTAGTCCTAAAGTGGGCCTGTTCTTACAAGTGGAGTACATATATACGAGTAATTAAACGCGAGCGACCAGTTCTGTCTCGCTGGTCGTTGCCTTTTTGGGCATACCTCCTTGCCGAGGGCAGCGACAGTGACGCCCCCAACCTAATCGTGTATCATGAATCATATGGATTAGTAAGAGACGGAACTGTTAACAGCAATTCCTGTCGGTAGTTTTGGACTCCCCTTCGTACCGCAGTAGCTTTGTAGGCGCTCGTTGTTAGCGTCGGGTCTGTCGGTCGTAACGTGGTCCGGCGTCGTAGCTCGTGGGACCGTGGTAAGAAATATGCGGTGTAGCAGTAAAATTAATAATTGAAACTCGTAAGTCGTTTAAAGATATATTTTAAGTAAAAATGTGGAAAACTGCAAACATACAAGTGTGAATTTAAATATTTTGTTGTAGATGTACCGGAACATATATTTTTGCTTTAAATAATGTCAGATGTTCAAAATTTCTTTCTAGATCTGAGATTAGAAAATGTTGACACTCCGCTTTTTATCGTAATTTCTAATCATCCTGATAAGCCTAGTCCATTCAAAAATCACTACTTTGACCAAACTGCACTAATGGTAGAAGAAATGAAATCACAATAGTGCGTAATAAACTTAGGAACGAATATAATTAAAAGAAGGCCGAGAAAAAGAAAAGTACAAAACACAAAAAACGCAAAATGAAACGAAACAGACAAGCTACAATACAAGAGAAAGAGAATGAATGCTAATTAAGAGATTCACTCACGCGTTTTTATTCGCATGGAATTTGAAACTGTCCAGCGATTTCGGAATTTTTGCAGATTCAACGAAACGCGGTTTTTGTACAAACGCTTAAGATATCGAAAAAACCGCAATGTTAAGTGCATTCAACATTAAGTGACAACTTCAGACATGGCCATTTTATTACCCTTTATCCTAAGGTGAGAGAATTTAAATCTAAATTGTTGAACTATTTCAGAATGTCAAAAATATATTTTGATTTTCGCTTAGTTGATAAAACGTTCCCTAGCGAAAAATCCCATTCCAATTTTTTTCTAGTTCAATATATATATATATATATATATATATATATATATACGCGCGCAAACTAAGCACTCTAGCTAATTATTAGGGATCAAGAGACGCGGAATCCGCGCGACATCAATTATCTTGCGTCAATCAGCAGCGACTGCGTGGATAATCACAACGCGTGGACTCGTGTGAACAAAAACATGCTTATAAATAGGTATAACTGGATACCGCGCGTATTTACCGAAGAAATTGGCAGCTATTCGGAGATTGCAGAATACCCGCGGATTCAACGAAACGGAGTTCAGTTCAAACGATTAAAATATAGGGAAAAAAGACCTCGACATGAAGTGTAATTCAAAAATGTTGCTTTTGTTACCTTTTATATTAAATTCAAAGAATTTGAATCCAATTTCTTTAACTACTTTGGGATGTCGGAAAAACTTTTTCACTTCCATTTCGTCAATTATACATTCCGTATCGCTCCATTATAATTTTTTACTAGTATTTTATACTTTTTATACATTTTAAACACACCCTTACTAATTTATAAACTTAGGAGATGCAGAATCTGCTAGGTGTCTAATAGCTTGTAGTCGGTCGGCGGTGACCGCGCGGGTAATTAAAACGCGCGGACTCGTGTGGGCAAAAACATTCTTATAATATAACTCGAACTGCCTCGTCTGAACTGGGTGTAATTCTTCTCACAGCAAAAAGGAGAAGCAAATAGTTGTGGAAAGTTGTATTATAATCAATTGTGATAGGTATTTCCTGATCGAATAAAATATAACCTACCGAAAAAGTTTGCAACGAGCCTTTGTTAAGCATATACCTACGTTCTTTTCGTTAGCTCCTCCAAACTGTAAGCTTAGGCTCCTTATGTATAGCAACATTGAGTCTTGAAAGTCGAGTGTCAGTACGGGGTAGTGCCTTCGCGGGTGTTTGAAAATGCGAAGCATTTTTCGATAGACATTCTGAGATGACAATCCGCTGCGATAATTACCAGTTCAGCTGCTACAGAGCGAATCTGCCGCTACAGAATTCACAACGTTTTCAAACGCGAAATAAAAATACTAAGCGATTTTAACGGCTTTACTTTGCTAAAAAAGTAGAAACAGACTAGGAAGATCTTAGAAGCGTAAGCTCCATGTAGATTCAATCAGAGGGGTCGGCAGCGTAGTCTAGCCAATAGTACTCCGAGCAACTAAAGTTACTGCTGAATTTCAAGTTAGAAAAATAACAATCCTAGAGCGAAGAAGCTGCAAACCGCCACGGCCAAGTATCATAAAATTCTTCGTAGAGGATGAAATACCGTCCATTACTTCAGGTTCCCTCAGAAGAAAACCGCCGAGAGTGATGAATAAAGGATTGCCTAAAAACCTCAAAGATTTGAAAAGCTAAGGACTTCCTGCGCTACCCGTCGGTCCGATGCGGAGAGACAAGATACCGATGCCGCTCAACTACGCAGCACGTTCTGTCACACGCAGCGTAACTGCCACGCGGAACCCTCGTCTTTCTTTACCTTTATTATCTTTCGTAACGGAGTCCCAAATTTTTAATAATCTATACCTCCATTGAAATATTTTTGGAGTCTTCACCTGCGAAAAATTATATTGCCTTGTCGGTTTCCCATTGTGGGAGGAGTGTGGTGGTTCTTTCGCTTTATTTATGAAATATTTTAAGTACGAGTATTTCTGGCAGGCATTGCATAATTTTTGCAGTGCCCTCTGATATGGTGCCACACTCCCACGTGGCTTCCACTAGGATGTAGTCGACCTGGAGCACCTCGTTAATGTTTATGCTGCTGATGAAAACTCCTTTCTTTGGAGGTTGAGCCATATTTAAGTTTCTGTGCCCCCCCCCTCTCGCGGCTTCGGCGAGGGCACTCTTCTTCGTATTACAGCTGTTGCTGCTGGTCTGGGGCGGTGCGGATACTCCTTGTAGCTGGCCGTATGTTCACCCTCTCAATTCGCGTACTTTGCTGGTTGTTCCCGCGGTTTTACGCACTCTTTCGTAGAATGTTTGCCCCCGCACTTTATGCACATAGGTGCCGCGCTGCATTTTGGCTTGGTGTGCCCAAACTTTTAGCAGCGGTGGCACTGGATTATTTTCCTCATGTTTTTCGGCGATTCTACAGTCACACAAAATGCAAGCACTGTTGTAATCTTGTAGATCGCCTTGCCTTCCGGTGTCTTCTCCAGCTTAACGTGGTTGAGTGGCATCAGCACCTTGTTCGCTCCCCTGCGCATCCTTCACACGGATAGCACAGGGAGTCTTTGGTGGCGGAAGTCTTCTTTTATGTCGTTACCAGAGATTTCTTGGGTGATACTCCTGATAACGGCACGAAGCGGCGTTTTTTTGTTAAAGCGGAAGGTATGGAATACCCCGTCGACTTCTTTGAGGAAGGCCACGGTGTTGTTGTGGTCTTCCTCCGTAGCTGCGTACAACTTTATACCTAGGGCAACATTCTGCGCTTTTGTGATGGTTACGTTTCGCTTGCGCAACTCTGTCGCAAGCTCTACCCATCGCGCTTTTTGGCGGAGTACAATTGGAGGTACTTTGCCCATTGAAACCTTCTTCTTGGCTATCGGTTCAGTTGTTTCTTGATTCGCCAGCAGCTTGAACCGGTTACTAACTTGGACTTTTGCTGCAGGTGCACGGTGGTCTGCTTCTGCGATTTTCTTTTCTTAAACCTTTGCGTTTGGAATCCATCGTTTTTCACAGTGTTTGAGGTGTCCATGGCGGCGACTTTTTCTTCAGAAGATGAGTAGTCCAACGTGGTTCAGCTCGGCGATTGCTCTATCGTCGGCGGCGACCATTCCTGTGGCGACAGCTTTCAGTTCGCTTGGTAAGTTCATCATGATGGATTTTGAATAAATTACCTATGGCGGAAGGACTTCTAGGGCGTATACTTCATCGAGGGTCTTCAGCATGGAAGTAATGGCTTCCCGTTGTTTATTGCTGAGTACTCGCGACATTTCGCGAGGAGTTCTGGCGCCGTCAAACACGGAGAATTACTAGGAATTGCTTGCTCACTATCAAGCACCGAATACTAGAGGGATACGGCAAGCTGAAGGGGCCTAAGTTATAGTATCTAAGAATATACAGGAGCAGTCGACAAATGCGTGTGTATTCGCCGAAAGCTCGATGCACCAGCCCCTGACGCGGAACCCTCGTGTGTGAAGTGTGAGAGCGACAACTTCATATGCGAATGCGCGAAACCCAAAACATAGCCAACAAAGCGTGCAATTGCTCCGGGGGCCACACCGCTAACTACAGAGGGTGCTCACGTTAACCCGTCGAAAACAACCAGAACGGGTATGTCTTACGCAGATTCCAACAAAGCCCCGCCTCCAGATCTTGAAAGCCAAAAGAACAGTGAAAGAGGTGTTTAAGAAGAGGGAGAAGTTTCCTCTGTTAACTTGAACATCAACGCCATTTTTAAAGCCGACCGTATCATCGTAAATGTAACGTGCAGCGCACTCTCCTTCGCGAAGCGTGTAGAAAAACTCATAAAGTGTCTATGCGAGATCTTAAGTGGGAAGACGATTGCCGGCGCAAATACAACCGATCAGGTCCAATCATAAAGTTCTTAACTTTGTTATATCATAGCTTATAAGTTCATCGTTGAAACTGAATATCTTGCATTAACCATGGTTAAAAGCGAGCGTATAGGTTTGCCACGCCTAAAATTAGATAGATGAGTGTAAACGGCCTTACTAGCAGGGTCACGCTCAGCGGCGAAAACAAAAGAAGAATGTCCGGCCGGCTCTAGTGCCGCGGAGGCTAGGGAGTGGGGAGTAGTT
>JAHWXV010197580.1:0-10249 GCA_024586415.1 Phrixothrix hirtus | reverse complement strand
GTGGGAGGAATCTCGGAAACCGGTTACAACATATAATACCCGCGGAAATTTAAAACGTAACATATATATATATATATATATATATATATATATATATATCTATATTTATAAATAACAATCAATGCGTGAGTGTACATAATATAAATTAAACAAAAGTTTAATTAATCAAGCCTACGTACAAATAGTTAAAGTTCTTTTATATTTATGCAAAGAAAATTATTGTATTTATTACTTGCGAAAACTGTAAAAGCTGATGTAGTATTTACCTAATAAAGGGTATCTAACCGTTATAATTCTTAAAATGCCTACTATTTCATGTAACTATTATTTTAATCTTTTTGGAGTGAACAATGCCTTGCGTAAATATTCAAAACCAAAGGAAATAAATTTTAAATCTGGTTAAAACCCGTAAGTTTTTTAGTGGACAAAAAGGTCTTCGTCTTGGGAAGGAAGTAAGAGTAGCATATAAATTTTAATTAAAAATGTTGTTCAAATTGGTGCCCATTTATCTTAGACACAAGCGGCATCTTTTTTTAATATTCTTAATTGAACTAAATAAAAAGATAGAGTGTAATTGCAATTCTTGAAATGCTGCATGAGTAGCATTAGTTAAGCTTTCTAGATTTTCATGTCTACTTTTGTATGTTCTACGCTTTACAAACTTCCACGAAACGCCTGAAATTGATAATTTAGGAGACCTTTCTGCACATTGGATAGGTCGATGAGTGCCTAATCAATGATTTGCAAAGATACTATTTAAATATTGTACTACGTTGTAGGAATTATAGTGTTGTGCATCATCTTGCTGGAAATAAATGTGTTGAAAAAAGGCAAGTGGTACACCATCAACCATATGCGGAAGGATATTCCGCATTATGGCCAAGTAGCATGGGCCTGTTAAGTTTCATTAAATATGTAATATCTCAACCGTCCACCGAGGACAAAACAAGTAATATTAAATCCAAGGCGTCCTTGGTGTTGTCTTTGCATCGTTATATCTCTATTTACGTTTGACCAGTGTCTTGTATTATTTCTATTAAGAATTCTACCGCTACTTATTCTAGTTTCGTCTACTAAGTAATTTTGTTTCTAAATTGTGGGTACCTTTCTAAACTATTCAGATACCATTGAGAAAACCACATTTTTTATTTGATTGTCGCCTATCTGGAAATCTATTAAAATAAGTAAGAATGGAATAACCAGAAAAATTAAAAAGGCAGCAAAAGGGTTACTTTTCCAAATACAATTCAACGGCGTTACTAAAATTTTCGTTTGCTTGGACGTATGTAACGATCATATCCCATTTTTCGTTTTTTGTGTAATTGGCATTATTTGCCATATTATAATAATAATTGAAATGTAATTTTGATAATTGTATTAACTAATTATAAGAAAGAAACACTAATCTAACGAAAAGCGTTGACAATATATGTGAAACAATAGCTAACTTATTGTCACAGAGTAAATATTTAATTATTTTTATAGGTTACTAAAGTTTGTTTCACATTTTAAATTCAGCATGGACAGAATAGGACAATGCTGTTCTTATGGAACAATATCGCACAGCGTTGTCGATCTAATTTTAACGGTTTCTACTCTAAGTATAGCTTTTAATATCAAATCAAAACCTCTCACACAACGTTTCTTTAGTATGAACGCAGAAGACAGAAAG
This sequence comes from Phrixothrix hirtus, assembly GCA_024586415.1. Lineage (NCBI taxonomy): Eukaryota > Metazoa > Arthropoda > Insecta > Coleoptera > Phengodidae > Phrixothrix > Phrixothrix hirtus. The sequence continues at coordinate 8,577 of JAHWXV010197580.1, read as the reverse complement.
AAATAATTTTTTAATTTGTATAAATGAACAACTACATTTATTTTTTAAGCGAATTAGAATAAAATACACAAACACCAAATGCTGGATTAATAATATCCATATACTTATAATTAGGACTTATAATCATTCATTATTCACAAACAATATGATCTTATAAAATAGTGTATACTATTTTAGAAAATCATCAACAAATTCTTTACGTAATTAGGTACACACTTAAGAGGTCATTAATATTTCTCCGTGAAATGGAAAGGATTATCTGTATTATAATTGAAAGAATTATAAGAATGTAGAAAACTGTTAGTATATCTTGTAATTTCAACTTGTATACAAGTGATCTAATTTTATTTTGTTGTAAAGTTTGTTAACGCTATGGAGCAAATAAAAAAGTTAAAGTCCGATGAAAAGTTAAGTTTTCGAGAAAACAAATGTTGTTGAATGTACTAAACTATTATTTAATTAATAACGGTGCTACTGAGTCGAACTCCTTAATAGTGAAATAAAGTGTCCTTAATGACTGGTCTTACGGAAAGGGCCTTATATAAAATTCATAAAAAAATTGCATCAGATACTGATTTTCAGCCCCCAAATGAACGCGTAAAATATAGTAACTCTTGTGATAATACATATGACGAAGTCGTACGCAGTATAGTTAGAAAACAAGTGCATGATTTCTTTTCACAAAATATTTCCCCTACATTAAACGCTATTTTGTGTAATGTCAACGTTGATCCAAATTTGGCAAATTTTTCAAGAAGTACCCTTTAAGATTATTATTTGAATATCAAAAACAGGCAAAGCGTTCAATGTTAATTGAGAAAAAAGAAATTTATCAAGCTGGCATAGATATCGTCGAGATATTCCCAAATATAGTGTATTTGGGTAAGCAGGGAGTTAGGAGAGAATGGGTAGACATACCAGTTAAACTCATAGGGACGTATTTGATCGTGGATTAAAAACAGGACTGAAAGCTCCAACTTGTCGTGGCCCAAGATTTGTTTTAGTTCACGCGGGGACGGATTTATTGTACGTGCCGAAAAAATATATGTGGCTAAAAAAATAGCCTAGATTATGATGATGAAATGGATAGAAATATTTTTGAAGTGTGGTTTAGAGAACTAATTCCAAAGCTAGACAACGCTTCTTACCATAGGAGAAGAATTGAGCGTGTTCCTAAGAGTTCTAACAAAGACGCTTTAAAAAATGATTGTTAGATAAAGACATATTTTGAGGCTGACTGTTTAAAGATGGAATTACTGGAAGTGGTAGAAAAGTTCAAACATTTATATAATGAATATGTTATAAAAAGTATTGCAAAAAATAATAATAAAAATATTATAATTTTGAGGTTGCCACCATACAATTGTGAACTAATCTTATGTAATGGTTTGGAATCAAGTTAAAGAATATGTCGCTCGGAATAATTCTACGTTTAAGGAATCCCACGTTCGCAAGTTAATTGGAGAAGCTTACCAAAATATAACAAGCGAAAATTGGGCAATTTATATATGACACACGCAAACTATTGAAGAAAAAAATGTGGAAAATGGACAACTTACTAGATAATTACATAGAACCTTTCGTTATAAACGTCAAGGACAATGGTGAAGTTAAATCTGAAAGTAAGGAGGATTAATAATTACAAAATACAGTTTAATTTTTAATCATAGGTTATTTTCTTATAGCTATAATAATTACTAGGGTCATTCGGAAACTAAAGAACATCTTTTCTACAGAAATTATTTTTGGATATAATAAAATAAATCTTTATTTTACATACAATTTGATACCTAAGTTACTTTTCTACCTAGTTACACTACAAATTTAATCACTTGTACCGTTTTACCAGATTTTATATGCCGGCTGCATTCTCAATTGCATCCAAGTTGCTGAACCACTGATTAACGGCTTCTTTAAGTTCATGATACTTGCGTAGCGGTTTCCACCCAAGAAGTTTTTCAATTTGGGGAATAAGTGGTAATCACTTGGGGCTAAGTCAAGGCTGTATGGCGGATATTTAAAGATTTTTCACTCAAACCGCTGAAGCAAGCCCTGTGTCAATGCGGCTGCATACCGACCTGCATCATCGTGAAGAAGAATGATTCCCCTGCTCAGCATTCCGCGTCCCGTTGTTTTGAATGGAACAGCGGAGTCGGCGAAGCGTCTGACAGTAGGCCGCTGCATTTATGTTTTCGCCTAGAGGCATGTAGTCGATGAGGAGGACTCCCTTACAACACCAAAACACCGCAGCTATAATCTTTCTGGTGCTTAAAGTTTGTTTTGCTTTTTTCAGTTTCGTTGTGGATAGCAAATGATGACATTCGATTGACCAGCGCTTTGTTTCTGGAATGAAATGAGCTATCCAAGTCTCATCGCCAGTAACAATGTGATTTAAAAATTCATCACCATCTTTGTCATAGCGACACGGAAAGGTCAATGTCGCTACCACACGTTTGGTTTTCTGGTCCTCTGACAAAATTCTAGGAGCTCATCTAGCACACACTTTGTTATAGCCCAAATCTTCCCTAACAATTGCGTATAACACAGTTCTTGAAATTTCGAGAAAGAATGAGTGCAGTCCACTAATTGTCAAATGTCGATCTTCTTGAATTTTTGCTTCAATCCTTTCTTTGAGTCAGTCAGTCACAACTGAGAGCCGACCCGAGCGATCTTCATCGCGAGCATTCGTCCGTTCACCATTAAACATGATCCACCATTTTCGAACTGTCTATAAATTTCGGTGGATCGGGCTTTTGCGCGTTTAAAAAGTGGAAAACACTGCGAACCTCACACTTGGCGAGATCACTAATTTTGTCACACATTTTAACGTCGCACAGCTAAGCAGTAATTAACCGTAGCGGATCGTAGTTTCCGCCAAACTGAAGCGAAAGAGTGCCACAGACAATGACCGGTCGGTGGTAGGGGTGGGGGGATGCGGTCACTTGCCATAAAACAACGTTCTTTACTTTTCGAATACCCCTCGTATTTCATATAGCAATATTTCCAGTGGTTTCTCAATTTCTCAATTGTTGCCTTTTTAATTTATATTTCCAACGAGCCTCTTTTATTCTAGCTAATGAATCAAGTACTAAATTATTTATTCTATAATTTCTTCCTGCAAAAGCAATAAGTTTTTACTTTATTCATAGTTAATTCAGTCAGTGATTTAAAATTATTAAATTTTATATTTAATTTAAAAGCAAACTGACTTTTTAATAATACGTAATATGCATTGTGTTCTAAATAAAATTGCTCTTTCCAAAATGCTACCGCGACATTTAATTTTGTACATTCACTGTGTAGGTGAATTTTTAACTTGAAAACATAAAAGCGTCTCTACATTTAGTTACATATACAAAATGTAAAATAAAAGTGTTTTACTACTGCAGATAAAACTAGGTAAACGAGTAGCAACCTAATGACCATTTCACTGTAGGATTAAGAGGATTAATATCCCATTACTGAAGCTTTCTTTTTCTAATTCAACCAACATTTTAACAATGGTTTAGCAACATCATCTCTCATTAGAATAATGCTGAATTTAAAATGGGAAACGGACTGTAGCTCTTCCTTTATACAAAACATATGCTAAATAAACAACCACGACCTCTTGATAGTTTTTAAAAGTAATTTTAGAAAACGTCAAGAGATAATTTTCTTAATGAAGTCATAGTCAACTAGGATTCTCATTTAAAAAAAAACGAGCTTTGGTCTGAAATTCCAAAACGATGACTTCAAAGGTTTGTTGGGTATGCCACTGTTTTTAGCATAAAAATATACATCTAGTAACATTATTAAATAATTTAAACCACTTACGGTGTTAATTACGATAGAAATGTGGGAATTTACAAGATTCGAGAATATCTCGAAAATGTTAAGAAATATCAAAATTTGGTTTGCGGCAGTGAATTTGTTTTAAAAAAGTAGAACAGTTTCTCGAAGACAGCATGATTGTATCTTCAATAAAACCTAGATAACCCGAATCTTATCGAAAATGAGACACTCCGTATATTAAAAATAATGAAATAATTCTTACCATATTGCTTCCAACTTTCATCATGTATTTTTTTATATCTTCCCAGCTATTTTCAATTTCAACATTATTTTCAATTAAATAATTATGCAAGATACAACATCAATATATAGTTTTGCTGCCTGTATTGGATTATAATACAAACAGCGATGCTTAAGTAAACAACAAAATTTACGTTTTAAAATACCATTGAAATTTCAATGCTAGCTGAGCTATATCTTCCTTCTGCTTTACCTTCCTGCGCAACCTCTATTGGTGTTAACAACCGTAGCTGCAATACTTATCCAGAATCGCCTGTTAAATAATGCAGTTTGAAGATTACTTTTCAAAGATTGTAATAGATTATCACGTTTGTTATTATTAAATAGTTATCCAATTTGCACATTAATTGCAGACATGCCCCAAATTGCTGAATCATGCATAAATCGTGGAAATCTATGTGATATACTTAAATTTGAATCGCAGAATATGTATAAAAAGAGTAATATCTTAACCAATTATTTCAATTTTTTTCTATTCCATTGCGCTTTGTTAGATTCAGTTATTTTTGCAACCTTCATTACATTTACTTCAGAAATCAATTTGTAAGCATTTCTATAGTAATCATTAATAACTGAAACTAGTTTCATGTATTTGCTTCTCCTTCGCTAACTGATATTGAAGAAAGTAGTGCTCCTAAGAATTAATATAGGTTCTTAAAAGACAACAAGTATTGTTGAATCGATGGTGTGATGACCATAGGTAAGGAAAAATAAAGTATTTAAGCATTAATAAATTATTTTACTACTTAGGGTCGGTTTTATAATTATGTTAAAGGAAACTAATTTTAAATTTGAAAACATGTTTCATAATCAAGATTTAATTTACAGTCTACCTTAAATCGCTCTTTATTAAGATCAACTAATGCGATACAATTTATGTTTGTCAATATGTTTTGATTTGTCAGATTTGTATATATGTAGTACAGTATATGTTGAAATTGAAAGGTAGCGGTTAATAATTAAAAAAATAGACTATTTAAATTAACAGACAACTGTAGATTGCCCCTTATTATACGTATTTGTAAAGTCGTTTGGAATGAATTTTAAACTCTATTAAAATGCAAAGGTCATCCACTTCAACTTCTTCATCATCAGATGAAAAAATATTAATCAGAAGGAGAAAGCCATATGCCGAAAGAAAGAACTACTGTGAAACTTATGACAAAATATTCTTGTTGGACCTTTTCAGGTTGATGATGCGATTAAATTGCCAACAAATAGGTGCAGAAAAATCCTTTTCTATTAACAATAATTACTATAATAAGCTTTGGTTTAGGGGAGGATGCATCCAACCCATTATACAACCGTTACTAGCACTGTGGGTCCTGGCAATTGGAATCATATTAATAGTAGTAGGTGATTTTGTTGGAGAATCCAAAGCTTCTGCTAGCTACATTGTGAAGAAAAAATTGGAGTTAATTGTTAGCTTGAGCAATATGAAATTAATATATGTCAAAACCATCATGAAATGGAACAAGCAGCGATAAAATTCTACCAAATTGTACAATTTTCTAGAATAATAAGTGCTATAGATTGTAACCTTATAAAAATTCAATCTCCATGTGGTGAAGATACTGCAATATTTCGAATCAGAAGAGGCTTCTTTGCTGTAAACATCCAAACTGTCGCCGCCACCTTACGATTTCAAAACATTGTAGTTCGTTGGCCAGGTTCAGTTCACGATTAAACTACTTTCAATAATAGTTTGTTAAAGATGACATTTTGTGAAAGTATCCTCATAAGATCAAAAGCGCGATTATAAAAACTCATACAGCTTTTCGCGCGTTTCAATGTTATAATGTTATTACTAAGTTAATAACTAAGACAATATAAAAGACTTTAAGAAATCGCAGAGTCCGGGAAACATTGAATAATTACAATAATTAATTATAGATATAAATATTTGTAAACCTTGGAGGTTACCTAATTAAAAATTAGATAAACTACTAAACATGCATTTAGTTAAAATAAGTTAAGTTAATTGTATATAACAAATAAGACTCCGCAATTTAAAATATGAGCATGTAGCAAATTTCAACTACAGAGTGATTGTAAAGCGCAAGAACGAAATAGAAAACAAAGTACGCGAGTTGAATAAAGATACCGCGTATCGAATCAGTATATAAAGAGCGAAACATACACGCTTAAGACACATTTTGATGTCAATCACGAACCGATTCACTTCACTTTTGACCACGAGGCGAGATAACCCGCCTGCAGGCGCGAAGTGGCATGCCAAGTCCGACTGTAACACAATAAACCTCAAGCACACTCTCATAACAGGGCCCGCTTTATGAATCAACCTTTGACTTAAAATACATAATTGAGCCGGTGAACTTAATTTACGCTTGGAAGTTATAAAACCTTCTTGCCATCGCTGACGAGATCTAGGTGCCCGGGTAGTGGAGATTGTCACCAAAGGCTAATCATGGTCCTTCAGTTAAATAGTTGCGAGAGTAACAGTGAAGGTGAAGGCTCGTAGAAGCCGCGGCAGTAAGCCACGCGTTGCCTGTCTTGTTCTGGCGTTACAGTTCTCCGTGGAACTTGAAGAAAGAACCTGACAGACACGCAGGGGATGCTTGTAAATGCTTTCGCCAGTTGCGAGGGTAACAGGAAGTTGCGTTTAAATATATCTAGACCGCAAAGGATTACTGTATCAGGAGCACAGCAAATCCTCCAGGTCAACTATTGCCGTTTTGTGTATCTTTGCCAACAGTGTCGATAAGAGACTCGTTCTTAGACAATTTCCAAGAGCTCTATAGTATTCGCTAAAGGCCTGTGTAAATTAATTATTGTTGGTTGAAACCCTCTTATGAGAAGCGCTATTTAATTAGTTTCATCGGAATTAATATAACTTTGTCATCCGTTAGCTGTTTGAAAGTTAATACTAGCCGAAACAAACCATTTGCTATCAATAATAATTGAATACAGTCACTGTTTGAACTTCACTAGTCGAACTCAATGCAAGGGCATAACGTCACAATTTCAGGCAGCTTCTTTTGGTAAGATATCGTTGTTAACACCTAGAAAAATATTGAATGGTTAATTTAGAGAACACAAGTACACAAGTTGAAAATGAATCCATCATTAGAATAAGAAATGTAGTTAAAAGGAAGTATGGTGTTTGGAAAGTGCGGTTTCCTGTTTTAACTCTGGGAATCAGCTCGATATAAACACTACCATTACAGTCGTTGTTGCCGCCGCAGTGCTTCACAACATGGCCTTAAATATAAACGAAGAGAAACCGGAGAATTGGGTATTTAATGAAGAAAATGAAGTACTAAATACCGATGAGCATGAAGTAGGCGAGAATAATTCAGGCTGTCGGTTTAAACAATTTCCAATAAACGAACACTTTGGCAGATTATAGATTTTATAGGTTGTTTTCTATTTGTTACATCGATTATAATACTGTTGTAGGGTACAAAAAATTCAAGTATTTTCTATGTATTTTCAAAATGTGTATCCATAACTAAATAAATATTCCAATTGTGGGATGAAATCGTTTAATTTATTTTTAAGCTGTATAATTATAAATAAATTTAAATTGAAAATAAACCATTTTGCTTCTTTTTAATTTCCATTTCCATAAGAAGCATTTTTCTAGTGTATTCTTCTGCCCCTTGAAATTCCCGAAGTTTTATAATTTCGAACTCATTCTCAACCAGGATTCTCTTTGCATCATAATACTTTTGTTTAGCTTCCAACCCAGGGTTTACAATTGTTCACCGCTGCTTGTGGTTTATGAGCATTTTCAATTGTCTTGATCTTAAGTTTTCTGCTTTAAAGAGAGAAATTCCCATTAACATGCGACTAGTTGGTACAAAAATGACATGCCTATATTGTCCACATTTGGCAGTCCTCCTTCTTTTTCTTACACAGTGTCTAATACTAGATTTCTGTAAGTGGTGAACTTGAAAGCGTTTTAGGTGGCCTACTCAAAATTAAAAAGAAAAAGTAAATTACTTAGACTATCATTCTCTATTATACTTAAACTGGCAAGACTGTCGTTTGATACACTGACAAGGGACTGAAAAGAAATAATAGTTCTAAAGAATTATTTCTAACAAAAACTTGCAGCTTTCGGTATTTTTTCCACTGTAAAATTGTGGGTGTTTGAGATTCAATGTACTAAAAAGAACAAGCTTTTACAAGATTTAAAGAAAACCCCATTTATATCTATACTTGTGTTTCTGGTATATCCATCACTATAAGTGAACGTTTTCATTACCTGCACACATACTACTTGGGTCCTAAAGATTATACTACAGGTATTACATTAATTATATCTAAACAATTCAATATACATAAACACAATTTTTTTAAAAGGATAGGAGCATTCAGATGCATTAATTAACATGTATTTTACACTAATTGATATCCATATCAAGCAAACAGGGCCACAAAAATCATTTAGCATCGTTCTATACCTTTCCTCAGTGTCAGTTTCTACTCGGCCCTCAACGGTTTCAAGAAAGTAAGGATGCTTTCAGTCCAAAATCC
>JAHWXV010197488.1:0-14891 GCA_024586415.1 Phrixothrix hirtus | reverse complement strand
CAGGGGGCGGGGAAACTCTACCTCGTCCCTTACCCCGCTAGATCTCATTACCCCTCGCCTCCACTTTATCCAGAACGTCACTTACTTTACTACTTACATTTTTGGCGGTTAACGTAATTGTGTTGTACCTAGAAATAACAAGGGGAAAATATTAAAAGCCACGTATATTAGGACTACGCGAGAATCATTCCTAACGAATTCGTTAAATTTGGTTGATTATTAGCAAAATGAAATTTAAATTTTGTTGGCTTACAATAAATTTGCTGCGAAGAAACTAAATCCAATATCCAAGTCAAGGGAAAACGACGCCCTTTAAGCAGCATTCGTCCGAAGAAAAATATACAAGATGTGTTAGTGGCAACTGCCTTAAACAAATTACAAGACCCAATGTATATTTGACAAAAACCGCATTATAACTTTAAAGTAATTAAGTCAGGCCAGTCAAAACGTAGGAAGGCCTCTTCGCTAAATTAATGCTAACAATTGAAACCAAGTGTAACGCTCATAAATAACTCTGAGTTTGAAAAAAATCGAAACTAGGACGAAAACTAAAAAGTTGGTTAACTAAAAAGTAATTACGCGATAATGCTATCTTCTAAAAACATTTGAACCAACCAATTAAATATTAGGTTAAGCAATTAATAAGCACCTGTCAATTGTATCTCAGATTTATTTAACAGTAAATGCCAATCATAGTTCTTTGTAAAGACTTAATTTAATACCTTAGCCTTAGTTAAATATTAGCCAGGTATGAAAATCTACCTATCCGAGTCGGGCTGAACCTTATCACTCGCTCAACTAAATTTAGATCAACTAGGGGTATTGCATGTCAGACGCTGAGGCGCTTCAATTCCCGCATCATTTTCCACATGGAATTTAAAGCGTCTCAACGCTGTCGGCGGTGGTGGACAGTTTCACAGCGCTCTGATTCTTCGCGACATAAGTCACTCAAAAATCAGAAGGTAGGATGATGTTGTCGTCAAGGGGGTTTCGTTACTCGGTTAACGAAAGAGTCATCGGCGAGCGTCGCGGTGTTTAATGGCTTGTCAATTGGAGTGCACTGTAGACCTTCAGTTTTATCCTACATTGAAGCGCTAAAAATTAAATTTAAAGGTGGATAAATTGTCCGTACAACACTACGAGAGGGTGTTCATAGTCTTCGTTTCAAAAGTTGAAACTGAAGTATCTTTATTCCGCCAGAATCGCGTTATTTATACTTATTTCTGGCGGTTCTGTCTTTATTCTGCAAATGGAGATTTCGGTTATATTTTCCTTGTCTTATAGTTGTCATGCACATTTTTTTCTATTTGATGAGAATTTTCAATGCATTATTTAAAATTGGCTAATATTGTGTAATATCTCGTAACATATAACAATAAGTTAATATTCACTTTTATATGATTTGGTAGTTCATTTAATCATTAATTAGGTGAGCTACCTATTATGTGACAATCAAATATTTCTAATATTCAATATTTACATGCTCACTTAATTTACTTAATTACACTCGACGCACTTTGGATTCTTAAGAGTTCTTATATTGCCATTTTGCAATCCTTTAATTACGTTTTCCACTTATTAACAGAAAGATGCGTAGAACTATGGCAGTTACTTTAATCGCGTATTTTTGTTATACGTTTACATTCGTGGCTACGATTGCAGTACGACAGAAGTCGCTTGACTACTATTCATTATAAAAAAAAATTAATTTTATCAATAAAATAAAACGTATACGAAACAATATATTATATTAGATGCTCAGAATAGTGTTTGCTGTATTTCAGGTAAATATTAAGTCGACATAATTTTGGTTCAAAGTAAATTTCTGCATTTATAAACCTTCGCACTCTATGACCTTTTCTCAAAGGTTCAATAACTTATCAATGCCGTTTATTGCTAATCTTTAGTTTTATTAAAGAGAAAGTTTAAGACTGCTTACGTCAAATCACTAATATTATTGTACTGCTTATCTCGCAGTTGGTTATCTTGACTGAGGGGCAAGCAGAAACTTATTGGTAACAGTTCCTCTAAATATGATGGATGAGACATAATCTCTCATCCTGGTTTTACTATTTTATATTAAGTCGGCTTTACCAGAAGGTCGATCGTTGTCTTGATGAAACAAAACTTTCTCCCTGACAAGACTGACTGTTTTTTCAGTAATTCTTCCTGAAATTGTTCTAGTCCGTTACAATAGATGTTAGCACTGATGGTTTTTCCAACTTTTAAAACAAATGATCGATGATTCTTGAAAAAGTTTACCGTCTGAAGTAAGTTTATGGAACTGGTTGTCACGTGCCGAAACGGAATTAAGCCACGCGCAACGTAACAGCGGAAGGCATGACAAGACCATGTTCGAACACGGTACCGAATAAGACTATCAAGAATATGAGCGCCACGCTGTTCCAGATGCGTCTATGTAGGGATGTTGATGCACCCTGTATATAATATGATGAATAATCTTACCTGAAGAGGAACAGCAGTTCTCTAGGTAAGGTCACAGCTTATAATACTAAATAAGGATGTCAACAGTGTCGATGTAATTAGTACAACTCGGTAAATTTATTGATAAGAGGTATTCCTTTTGTCTCTTCCTATATATAAGTAATTCGATATTGCTTTATTATGACACTTAATGATCATTAATGTCCAAGTGTTAGTCCAAAATCCCTATTCGTAACTAATGATGGAACTCTTTTATATTCCATCAGGTATAAGAATGAATACGCATTAGCTAAACTTTTCTTTTAAAATTGTGCCAGGAAATTAAATTGAATTATAACGAAATAAAATCTGTTCATTAATTGGAAGCGTGGAATCTTATTGTTTCCCCCTGGTATTTGAAATATAGTATCACTTGTTAAATTAAAACCTGAGAGTAAATCCAAAAAATAATTCTCAAAATTAAGACATTTATGCAAAACGAATAAAAGGCATTTATACAAATACAAAAATTAGGCATATAATATAAATTACAATGGTTTAATAATTATGTAGGATATTAATGGTCAGATACGGGAATCTTTAACCCTTTCAGCGCGGCACTGACTACATCCTTACTGTTCACTAGTAACTGTCTTCGAATATTTTCCTAAAGTGATCAACTAACATCCTAATTTTAAATAGACCATCTCGAATGTTTAGTTTAGAGTTGTTACAAAAATGTAGCATTTTCATATTATTCTGGTAACGTTCACCATAACATTGTTTTTGCAAAAGAAACCTGTTTTTATCATAGGATTCCTACTCCAGTATTCATGAAGTACCAATGTGTTTTACATAGGACTAAGAAACCTTAACCCCAAATACACATGCAGTTCCTCATTTCCCACGGGTTTCCATTTCCTAATACGAGAATTTTTTTTTAGAATTGGCGTTTGGAGTTCCTGTTTGGCGTAACGGTTTGTTTCAGCTACTATATTTTGTACAATTTTCGTTGTGAAAAATTCTTTAAGCATTTCTAATGGTGATCACGAATGATTCAAATTTTGTAATTTACATCCAGAATTGGTACTGTCAAAAACAAAATTTGTTGGCAACGAATTCCGTTGCAACCGTATAAATGTTTTGTTACTGTTTCGTATTACCGCTGCATCATCACTATTTTCACTAAAAAGTTACCTAGATTTTCTGTCCTATTGTTTTGGTTGTCTGATAGATATTCATAATCGTCTCTATTACTTTCTATTAAAACATTTTCTAATTCCTCACCACTAAATCCGTGTTGACGAAACATTTTACCCTACAATATAAATAAAGGATATAAACACGATCAAAGCATAAAAATGACCATTGTATCTATGTACAAACATCACAGGATTTGACGCTACGCGAAATTTAATTAATAGAAACTTTTACATCACATTTGCAAACGCTGATAACGAGCAAACAAATATCTCGCTCCCAACGAATTAAAAAATTCTAGGTGAAACCACTATGTACATGGTCTACACTCATGGTGTGATACACGTTATCAGCATTAGTGGCACAAATATTGGATACATGTAAACTAGTGAACCACGCTAAAAAGATTAATACTCCAACATGTATAATTAAGGCACATGGAGGGTAGTAGATACTATAATGATGTGTTCATTAAGTCCTAACTACATGTGTTCCAAAGTTTATTTAACAATTTGATCTTAAAAGAATAATAATTTGGCTACAAATAATTACAATGTATATATCAACAGTTAGACATTAATCAGTGGCATATTACAAAGTATACGCACGTGTTTTCTGTCAACGACGGTAAATAAAGTTACTGTTAGGCAATGATTAAAACACATAATATAATGCATTGTTGGACTTAGCAGTCCAATAATGGTTACTATGCATTTAATGGGACAATACCCGGTATAATAATTATGAAATTTACGTTTAGTCTGAATATATGAAATATAAATACGAAATCGGAAGTAGCATGGTACTTTGCTGAGATCAAATGCGTCAAAAGACGGATAAAGTGATACAAAATTAAATGAGATAGATTACAAGTTGAGGATTTCTAACCCGATCTTCTTTATTGTTATTAGCATCATATCTTTATAAGTGTAAAATCCAGTCATAAGGAAGCCATGTGCATAATAATCCACCAGTTGGTATTAGATCAAATCAAGTTAGAGATGCGTGTACATATTTAACGAAATTCGAAAAAGGACACTTCAAAAAAGTTACTTTATTAAATTTTTAACGTATTAAATGCTCTCAAATAGTATTAGGGCCCCTAAAAACAAAAAGGTCAGACGTGAGTTAACCCGTCCGTTACTTAAGATGGTTCATTCGAGAGTTCGTCATTTAACATTCTCTACTAGGGAATACGGGCGAAGAAGGATTCTATCGTTTCTTCTTACGGTATTAGAATTTTTCTACTCGCTCTAATATCGCATGATTTTATAAGCAACGACGTAAATGCTTCAGATAATAACCTTATCAGCTGTAAATAGAATAATTATGTCATTACATACCAATTGCAATTGAAATCAACTTCAAAATGATTGCATTCTTGCTTCTTTGTAATTAATATTTGATTTAATCTATGGCACTATGCATTCCCCCAATTGAATACAGCGTTATTTTGAAATAGTTGTTGTAATAAATTAGGTTACTCTACATATTAAGATGCATACATTTTCGAGATTATAAAATTCTTATTTTCAAAATTATGCATACGATAACATGATGTGTACCGCTGATATTGCCACATTATGTGTTACAGAGGTTTAAGAAAAATGTCAAGTGTAATTCCCAATATAACAAATAACAACGTATCAAATTATACTCCGGATTTATTTACTAATAACTATGTAGGTACTTTACCTACCACAATATGACCTAATTTTTATATAAACTTAATTTAAAAATAAATTTGGAAGTCGTATTAAAAGGATAAAAGAAATAATTTGACTTTTAAACGGAATTTTCTTATTTAAATCAAAATTAAAAATTAGTTATTCCTAAAGATTGCAAATTTAATTACGATTTATAAAATTGGGCATAGTTGTAAAACGCATGTTAGTGTAACGTACATTTTAAATAGTAAATGCGTTCAGAATTGGATTACTTACTAATGGAATGTGATTTAAACTACGGTATATATAACAAATTACAAAAGGTATAATGTTTAAACTGCTGAAAAAGCATACGTGCACTAATTACATAGCACAAATTGTCCAATAGTATAAAAAACTTAACAACCGCTAACGAAATCTAAAAGGTTATAGATACTACCTGTTAAGAGAAGATGCGCGAATTTTACACGTATACTTTGCTTTGTAATATTTTCAAAATAAAAACGTTTTTGGAAAAGATAAAAGCAAATTGCTTTGAGACACATTTTTATATCCCGTATAAAAGTTAAAAAAAATTACATTATAGATTACATGCTTTTTTTATCGATTTCGCTTACCCAAATTTTTGTTTATTAATACATAGAATTAGACTAGATTAAGTTGTAATGTGTTATAAAATGAGTAAAGCGACCTTGGAATAAATGTACGTGATTCTTTACAATTGAAGTGAAACTTCAGACTATAAATATTATATAACAGAAGTTTCCAAGAAGTTTTGCAAAAATTTTCTAAATTCGATTATGCCCAAATTGAAGCTGATTAATTTTTTTATGAATGTATGGGGCGTAAATAGTGATTGATTAGAATTTCTGAAACTATTTCGAAGTAAATTTGTATTTTATGGATTTTAGTTATAAATTTAAGTGAAGTTATATTTTAGTAAACGGAGTTTCCCAAAATAAATTTAATGTAATGAAGTAATCTTTATAAATTATTTTAAAATAATTTGATTTAGAATTAAACGAATAACTGAAAATTTATACAGGCTTAACAAAGTTTATTAAGACCACATTTTAATGAAGTCTAACGCCAGTGTCGTATCAAAACGTAATAACTATTTAAAATAATAGCGATCGTTGACAAGTTCTTTCCTTTATTATGTTTTCCGTGAATCCCATACAAATCTTTATATAAGCCCCTAGTACGTTGGAATTAAGTTTAGACTCATGCAATAAAAACGCTCACATAATTAATTTTTAGTCAATCATATTTTGTAGGCGAAAAAATATATAGATTGATGTTTACTGCTCAAAATGTGATAATTTAGTGACTTTAGCAGCGTATCTTGTAATTTGCGTTTATTCATTGTTCACACCTTCGGTGCGGCATCATAAAAATTCTAGGCATTATGACCATCAGAATCGGCAAAAATGTTTCTTGGCATATAATATAAAAACACTAGTCAGTTTTTTCTACTTTGCATATTTAACGCATATTGGAATGAAGGTCACTCATCTACGTAATTTATTTTAATTTTCTAATAGTATATACGTTAAGAAATTTAATATTTAAAATTCTACTGAATTTTAAAAAAAGTGGGAGTTGAAGCTATTGGACGCTATTTACTTTCAAAATTTAGCTAATTTTTAGGATATACTTAGACCACAGGTTCTATGGATGTTTCCGTATAAAAAGTACTCGTACGTATGATATTGTATTCTAATTTAAAAAGTAGTTTTGAAAAGTGCTTTTAAAATGTTGTTAGATTTATACATAAGAATTAATTGCTATTGTATCTGACGTTTCAGTGGAAGACTATTATCTAAATAAATTAAAAACGAGTTACAAGACAATCTATGGAATAATTAGAATTAAATAATGAACAACTAAAATCGATCAATGTTGTACCTATATTAAAAGCTAAAACTATTATTAATTATTTTTATTTAGGAATGTAACAGGTGCAAACCTAATGACAAGCTTCCTTAGAATATTTTAATTTGTATTTATGCGGAATTAAATTAAAATCTATAGATACATTTGTAGAAATTTAGGTAGATCTATGGTATAAGTATATTGTAAACATTAGTAATTAATAAGTAATTAATTACTACCAATATAGACAGGGTAAGTAATTAAACAAAAATTAATTCCCAGTCGTAATTATGGTATCCTCGTCGACCTTTGTAGACAATGTTTCAAATTACCTTCAATTTATAAAACGTGCACAATAATAAAAGAAGCTAATAAAACAGTCACAAAATTAAATTTTATTCCCTCTACAACTCTATCTACTGAAATAGGCATAATAAATTAAATTTGAAGTGTTAAATATAACTAATTCAGGACATAAGTGGGTTAAAATCAATAGTAAACAGGGTGTCCGCAATATCAGAAACATTAATTTAACAGCAGACATATTATAATATGCACAACAAAAAACGCTTATAAACTATGTGCCATAGTTTTCGAAAATTTGCAATTATAGTTTTCAGCCCGCCCCTGCTTTTAATTTGGGCTACTGTATTGAACAAGAAATAGCTGGTCGGCCATACATCTTTAGTCACTGACCGAAGCCGAACGAACGCATACGATATCAGATCACCATTGATGAATAATCATCAGTCGATTATAATTATAAATACCCGATACGTTAATTACCGTTTAAATTAAAAAGTTTCATTTTCTTTCATTACATTTCAAACAAATTTAATGCAAATTTAAATTTTTTTGCTAAAAGATTAAAAATAATTTAGGTTTTAAAGGGATAACTTTTACTTTTAAAAAATCGCTTGAGCACAGCGTTAAATTGTTTTTGATAAATATCTAATAACCGGAAGTGCCACATTACTCTTGTCATTTTTTGGTTTTTTAAGATATTCTCGAAATCGGCTATTACGATTTTTTTAAATTCTTTATTTAAGCTTTATATCTTCCGTACATGAGACGACAAGAATTTAGTTCAAATCTAATTACCAGAAATGTCTCTTTATTCTTGCTATATTTAAGCGTTTTTGCGATTTTCTCGAAAACGTCTATAACAATTTCTTTGAAACTTGCCACAGTTCTTATGCCTTTGACATACATTTGTGCGAATTTACAGCTTTTCCTGATATAAATGCAATGAAGGGAGTTATCAGGGAAGATCTCTGGAGTTCGGCAGTGTTTTACGTGTTCAGTAACTTGGATGGGTGACCGTTATAATTATCATTCCCAAAATAAATGTAAATAATATTTTAATAATTTGTGGATATTTACATACGAGGACTGATCCATTTGCTCTGCCCCTGGTTCATTTAATTGCCGAAGTAACTATTTATTTTCACGTAAAGTAGTCGACTGGTATGTGTAGACAAACACTACAAAACTATAAGTTTGAACCTGTTAACGCTTGTATGTAGTAGACGTCTGACTTAGATCAAGTTTCATATCAGTAGTAAAATGGAGCGTGTCGAGCTACGAGCTGTTCTAAGTACCTACAACTAAAACAAAAGACTTCAACTAGAATTCACCAAGATTTAGTGGACACATTAGGGGAGTCTGCAGTATTATATGACATAGTAAAAAGATGGTGCCGTGAGTTTAAATGTGATAGAAAATCGTGTACAGATCAACATAATAGGTGGAGCGTCCACAACTGTCACCACCCAAGAAAATGTTAAAAAGGTTCATCATCTCGTGCTGCAAGATCGACGAGTAGCCATTAGACAAATAGTTGTGCATACAAGTTTATCATATCATATGGTATACAATATAATTACGAAGCAATTGGAGTTGAATGATTGTCTGTAAGATGGGTATCACGAATGTTAACAAATTTTCATAAGCAGACACGAAAGACATTTGCAGTCGCCCTTTAGCACGGTATAGACAAGGCAAGACGAATTTTCTTGCCCGATTTGTAACCATGGATGAATCTTGGATTCATCGCTATGATGTAGAGACAAAAATGCAAAGCAAGGAATCGACACATCGGGGCTATCCGCCACCGAGAAAATTTAAAACGCAACCATCGTCAGCGAAGGTCATCCTATCTGTGTTTTGGGATGCCGAAGGTGTAATTTTAGTCGATCTCCTACAGAAAGGGCCCAAAATTACAGCTGCTTATTGTAATAATTTAATTTCCAAATTACTACAGTTAATTAAAGAAAAACGTAGGGAAATTTTGCACAAAGTTGTTCTCTTGCATCAGCATAACGCATCTAGTCACACATCTGCCATTGCAAAGGCTGAAATAGCTGTATGTATGTAGTATGTATCACATTCGCCGGACCTAGCTCCCAGCGATTACGAACTGTTTCCTAAACTTAAGGAATACTTGCGTGAAACCAGATTTTCTTCAGATAATGAGGTGATATGTGCGCTAGATCAGTGGTTTTCAGAGATTAAATAATCTTTTTTTACGAGAGGCTTTAGAAGTGTTAGAACATCAATGGGTCAGCTGTGTTAAACCTAATAGGGACTATCTTAAGAAATAGAGGTCACATATTTGAAATATTGTTACTATAGGTAAGTTAGGGCTGGGGCAAAGGTAACAACCCTCGTATTTGTGTATCTATGTACGTAAGAGAAATTAGTGTCTTGTCTCACACAGATTTTTTTAAACGACTTTTTCTTGGGAGATTAGTATTTAAGAATTCAAATTGGTTTTTAATATGTTGTAGCGGTTTATCGGAAATGTCAATAGCAGGTGAAGATGTTTGTTATGTGTGAATCGTATCTACTACAGATTCGTTTTCATTATTTAGTTGATTTTCTTCATTAATGTTGTCACAGTTATTCTGTTCTAGTTAATCTGTTGTAGTAGGAATAATTGTATGACGTATAATTCTATAATGTCAGGAGTGCTTGATACTATACTTTCGTTGTGTAACATGTTTCGGGTATATTTAATCGTTCAGGGATTTTTATTGTCATTGGGTGAACTCGAATGCATAATAGGGCATCAGCTACTTAGTTAAGTTTTCTTGAAATATCTTTAATGTTGAAATCGTATTTTTCTAATTTTAATGCCCATTTAGTTAATTTTGAATTTGGTTCTTTTCTTCAACCAAATGAGTGGTCGATAGTTTGTGTATAATATAAATTTTACTCCATATAAATAAGGTCAAATTATTTGGTTGCCCATACCATGGCAAGAAGTTCTCGTTCTATTATTGCGTATCTTTGCTCGGCACCATTTAACGTTCTTAATGCGTAACAGATTGATTTTCAATTTTGGCATAGTACTACTAATGTTTATTTAAGTGCGTCTGTAATTAGTTTGAAAATCTTTTCAAAATTTTAATGTTGAAGTAAAAGTTCATTTGTTAAAGGTCGTTTGCATTATTCGAAGTTATTTAAATATTTTGGTCCCTTTCTTTAAACATTTTGTTAGAAAATTTGTAATTTTGGCAGTCTTTCACAAATTTTTGGTAGTATCCCAATACTCCTAAAAATCTGGTGTGACAACACACAATTTTCTCTTACGCAGATAGATAGGCAAATAGTGTCCACAGATAATTAAATTATTATTTACGTTAATTTTGGAAAAGATAATTGTAGCGAACACTCATCCAAGTTACTGAACAGGCGAAATGCTGCTTAACTTCGGAAATTTTCTCTGATAACTTGTTTCAACGCATTTTTACAGAAAAACTGCTAAGTTCACATAAAGGGGCATTAAATACATAATAACTCTAGCACATTTTAAAGAAAATGTTATAGCTTTTTTCGAGAAAATCACAAAAAAAACCTAAAAATCACAAGAATACAGTGGCACTTCGGGTCATTAGATTTCAATTAAATTCCTGACATCCCATGTGCAGAAAATAAAAACTTAAATATAAAATATAAAAAAAAATCGTTAGTGCCGATTTCGAGAAAATCTCGAAAAACCAAAAAATGACAAGAGTAAGGTAGCACTTCCGGTCAATAGATTTTAACTAAATTCTTGACGTCTCATGTGAGAAGATAAAAAACTTAAACATAAAATTTAAAAAAAAATCGTTAAAGCCGATTTCAAGAAAACCAAAAAATGGCAAGAGTAAAGTGGCATTTCCGATTATTGAATTTTAATAAAATTGTTGCATTCACGTGCGAGGATGGATACAAACTTAAATGCAAAATTTTGTTTATCCACGATTTTTCGTTTTCGAGATATCCTGTTGACACATACACACACACACGTACGCACGCACACACGCAGGCACGCACGCACGCACACTCGCATACACACACACGCCCGCACGCACGCGCACACGCACACACACCAATTTTTAAAAATATAATTTTCGGACTCATGCGACTTGAAAACGTATATTTCCACTAAAATTTTAATATCGAAAATTTTGCACGAGAACAATATTTTCTCTGTACGATATTTCATATAGGTACGAGAAAATAAAAATAACAATATTTCTGTTCTAATTTTAGATACTGCAAAGTTTTTTATAGTGGAAATTTTCGAGGGATCTGATTTTATTCCACCGTTTCTTCCTTATATTCCTAAGTATTTGACCGATTTATGCAGGAATTCAGATTTATCAAGTTGTACTTTTAAATTGGTCCTTCAGCATCTTTCAAATACATGTTTTAGTCTTGTCATGTGCTCTTGTAGTGAATTTGAATAGATTATAACATCGTCTAGATAAACTAGGCATTGATGGGGGGTTAAACCTGTAAATGTGTTGTTTATCGCTCATTGCAAGGTTGATGGTGCATTTTTTTAATCCGTATGGCATTCTCTTAAATTTGAAGTGTTGTTTTTTTCCCGGTATTTAGCAATTTAGCATCTACTTCTATCTGGTGAAAGCCAGAGACAAGATCTGATGTAGAGAAGTAATTTGCTCCTCCAAGATTATCTAATACTGTTTCTATACGTGGGAGTTGATGTTTGTCTCCTATTATCTGTTCTTTCAATTTTCTATAATCTATAACTGTTCTCCATTTTTGTTTGTTAGATGTATTCACTTTTTTGGAACGACCCAAATCGGGAAATTATATGGCGGCTCTGATGGTTTTACTAATTGGTCTCGCAACATTGTTTATTTGATTTTTCACTTCTTCTCTATGGATATGTGGATATCGATAGGTTTTCGTAAATATTCGTGAATCAGTTTTTACTTTTATATGATGTTTAGTATGGTAGGGGTAATTATTAAGGGTATGTCAGGTGAATAAAATATAACTTTATATCAATGGCATAAATTAGTAGGTAGCGTACATTCTTCATCTTAGTTATTTTTTAAATTTGTATTTAATACGTTTCCGAGTTTTGGATTATTTACATTTAAATTATTAATTGAGATATTATCATTTCTTTGAATTTAGTAATTGTCTAAGTATAGATGATTATAAAGGTTAATTGTTTGAATTTTGTTAGAAATATTTATTATGCTTGTTTGAAACCAATTACTATGTAGTTTTACAATTGCTGAAGGCATTATTACATTGTCATTAGATTTTAAATTTGGTGTAAGTTTTGTTCCAATTTTATCAACTGCAGGTAAGGTAACAAATATTTCGGTACGAGGAGGTACATTAACTTGTTTTATTAAATTCCAATTAGGATGAATTTTAGAAAAGTTACAATCGTTTCTTTTTTAGATTTCTTGTTTGATTTTGGAAGGGTTATAATAAAAAGGAATGGTGGTGCTATCAGTTTGGATATGCATTCATTTATAGTCAATTGAAGCGAGTAAATTTGAAAGTAAATCGGATCCAATTAAGCCGACATAGCCAGTATGGAGGTTAAATAAAGGCAGGTATGTGTATCGTCTTCATTCACGAGATTTGAAATTGGTAGATCAGCTACAAAATTATGTCTAGTTGTGCCGTAAGAAGTTGTTATTTCAAAATCTTGTTTGTAGATCGAATTTGGAAAGTATTTAGAAGCAAATTCTGTGAAATAATTGTTTTTGAGGAACCAGTATCTAATTTTGGACTAATGCTAAAAGCTTTCTAGTTTTTACTGAAAATTTTCGGCTTGATTATTGATCTCGTCAGAATAAAAGTTTTCTGAATCCATTTCGTCGTCATAAGATTGTTTTTGATTGTCAAGGGGATCTTCCGAGTAATACAGATCGTCAGTTGAATAATAGGGATTGAAGTTATGATTTTCTGGATTATCTGGGTTGTTATTGTGTTAAAACAGTTCTTCTGATATGAAATTTCTAGGTTGGTTTGATTGTTTTATAGAAAAATTTTGTACATTTCGTGTAAATGCACGTTCTTTATTATTGTTTGATAACTGTTGGGTGGCTGGCCTTTTTATGTGACTAACATCCATCGCTTCTGGTTTGTTGGTGTTGACGTAATTTGGTTAAAGTGTGAAAACATTTCGTTAGGGTTTTCGAATATTTGGAGAATCGTTGAAATAATTTCTTGGTCCGTTGAAATTATAGCGAGTGCTATTTTGCGGAAATTTTCTGGGAATTGTGTTATTGAAATTTGAAAAATTGGGAGAATTTGATTTATTAAAATAATTTAGATTTTGATTATAAATTGGTTGTTTATTAATTTTTGGTTTTTGCTTAGAAAAATAATTATTGTTCTACTTTTGTGAATACCTAATGTCTAATTCTTTTTAACTATTTTAATTGCGGTTTCTAATGGGTGAAGATTACGACTCCAAATAAAAGTTCCTAAATTATCGTTTAGCCCACTTAAAAAAGTGCGTAGAGATAAATCTTTATTAGAATTTAAAATATAATCCTTAATAGATTGAGGATCATTACTTAAAGCTACTTTATAGTCAAAAATTGCTAAATGTGTTCTAATTTTATTATGGAAATCTGTCTTTATTCTGTTTTAATTTTGTTAAATCTACTAAGAGATTTACTTCACTTCGTTGCTCGCCTAAATTTTCAATTAATACATTTTTTAATTCTGACCATGTATTAAAATTATAGCTTGATCTTTTAATTTATTTCTTATTAATCTTAATATTAATTTATTTATATAATTTAATAGATTTCTTGTGCAAAATTGTAAAGTAATTAATTCACAAGATTTTATAAATTCTGAAAATGTTGATTGATTTCTGTTATAAATCGGAATTTAGTTTAATAATGGGATAGTAAACACTGGTAAAAACAATGATTGACTTGGTTTAGTCATTTTATTATTTACTAAGAATAGCAATTGTTGTGGATTTTCCTTTCCAATTGGTGATCTAGACCTATCCCATCCCTGTTGATTCACGTATATAAAATAGTGTCTAGCACAACGATTACGTATAAAAGCAATGTAATTTATGATTTATGATTTTTGATATGTTAATATATATATATATATATATATATATATATACAAGGAGTATCTTTAATAGCAGATAATATTTACATCACACGATTCTGCATCAAAAACTGAACAAAAAACTCTAATAGTAATTCGTTGTTAACTCATCCTGTGAAAAGGTATTGGCATTCCTCAGTTATTCTCTGATTTGTTTGTTACTGTACGAGCGTTGCCTTTTAAGTAGTTGCAAAAACTAGGAAAGAAAACAAATTTTTTGGAACAAACTATTTTATTGTTTTTCAAAATAGTCACCTTTAAGTTTTATACACTTTTGCATGCGTTCAAACCACTTCTCGAAGCATTTTTTCCACTCTGAAGTTG
>JAHWXV010197471.1:0-15423 GCA_024586415.1 Phrixothrix hirtus | reverse complement strand
CCTTTAGGTATTGATTGCATTTTTTTGTAAGTAATTACTTAGGTATTTTAAAATTTACGTGGGTCTTTAATAACTGGTCAAATTGAACACAGCAATATGTCATTTAGGTGTTTTAAACTTCCATTGTAGCTACTAAAAAAGTTACTTAAATATGTAAGTAAGGAAAATTTTTGGGTGGGTTTAGTAATAGCAAGATTTGCTTATAACGAGATAATGTGCTTGATCCCGTAGCCTAGAGGGAGTAAACTGTAATTAAATGAATATGCAAATAATTAAATTTAATATGATTTGATTTCAACTTCCATGACTAAGGTTATAAAAGTTGAATTCAACATTAAAAATAAATGTATCTATCTCATTCAAGAGCCCATACAAAATTAAAACTATACCAGTATCTTGTCAATTCCTCCCCCCTATTTGATATAAATCCATACTTTGATACATTAATTTAAAATTACTATTCCAATTGAGAATAGGCAACCCAAAACACCACATTTTAAGAAATTATTTAAGCAAGAATTATTTAAGTAAATCAATGGGAAATTAATAATTATAAGACAAAAATATCCATATTTAACTCAAACCTAGACATTATAAATCAATAGAAAATAATTATTTGTTATCTATAAACAGTAAATATTAGAAACTTAACCAAAAGTTACAATGGTGTCATTAAATTATTTATCAAAGTTTTTAAGAACTCTATAGTCTAATTTTGTATAGCTTTTGTAACTCTGATATAAAATATACCAATTGATTGTACTTACATTTATGAGATAGAAAAATGTTGACATGAACCATTTCTTCCTGTGGCAAATAGTTTACACATTTTCTGTTTAAACTAACCATCCCTTTTTGTTCAAGTTTTCTAGATTAAGGGCCATCTTTCGCAGATTAACACTACTATATTTTTTCTGAGGTCATGATAACAATATATCTTCCTTAAAGCCATGTAAACTACTGCTGACATTTCTGTTTGCATTTGGTAAGAAGCAAAAAGGATTCCATTATGATGCTGCCTCCGTCTTTTACAGTTCCACATACATTTTTTTATTAATTGCTTAATTTGCTTTTCACCATATAATTTGCCTCCCATCAGAACCAAAAATGTGGAACTTGCTTTTGTCGCTGAAAATTATCATTTTCCAAAACTCCTAGACCTTCCCAAACATACTAATTTACAAACTGCAGTCATTGTTCTCTATTTTGTTTTCAATCAAATGGTTTCTTACGATCAACATGACCATTGAATCCTACAGAACACTTTTGTTTGGATTTTTCTTCATCTGTTGCACAATATAATTCCTTGTTTGTGTTTTAAAATAGATTTTCTTCCTCGTCTGGTTTTATTCACATTTGTACCTTCCTTGTTATACAAGATGTTTCAAATAATATGACATTTCTTTTAGGGGGTAAAAGGATATCATAGAGACACCAATAAAATATTTTCATCTTGAGCTAGGTATTGTGACATCATTATAAAGCCCTAACAATGTTCTTTAAAACTGTTTTGTTTCATTGCTTCATTACAATTTTATCAAAAGTTATGAAGGAAAATGTAAATATTGACATTGTCAAAATTGCTCATTTTTGAAAAATGCAGAAGGGCATAACTTAAAAGCTGTTTGAATAAAAATATAATATTTTAGATTTTTACTTATCCTTCATGGGTATAAAGTTTGAGCAAAATTTGAAACAAATCCAAAGGGTGAGGTACAACTCATTGGACGTGGAATGGTCCTAATAATTTCCTCAACAATAGGTGTTCAAAATTCCTTTCATCTGTGTGCATTTAAACACCATACTCTTAAATAACATATTGTGGTATCTTGAAGCCTTTCTCAATATTTAAAAAATGTTCTATTCTGAAATACGTAGATATTAAATGAACAGCCTGTTTCAAAATTATAACAATTTCATCCTCGGGACTTAATTTACATAAAACTAATTAAAGAGTGAATTTTCATATTTAATTTTATACATACCCATATAAATAATACATTAATTTAATAAAGTTATACAATTCAATTAAGTTAAATAGGTAAATTCACTCTTTAATAAGTTTTATATAAATTAAGTCTTGAAAATGAGATTGTTATTAATTAAATAAACAACTATACACTCTGTTCATTTAATATCTACACATTTTATAATTGAATATTTTCTAAATATTGGGAATAGGCTTCGAGATCCTGCAATATATTTAAAATTTCCCAAGTTAAAGCACAATGGTACAATGATTATTTTATTATACTCTTAGCATAAAGTCTTAATCAATAAGAATCTATTCTGGTAAATTATTGTAATTTATTTTAGAGTTGGTATATACATAATCTCTATTTTAAGGTATTCTGTATTTTTCTAGTTCAAACATTTTGTATATTTTAACTACAAATACCGCAACATGAATAATCATAACTTGATATGAACAGTTGTGTTAATCATTACATTATTTATTAAAAATACTGTATTGCTAAATATGTCAAAAATTGTGTTTTAGAAAAAATGCTATTCACTTATTATGATTTATTTCTGGTACACCCTATACATTTAATTGTTTTAAGTTCTATTTTAACTTGTTTAAAATTATGTATTTTTTTATTTGCAGGTTGAATTGAAGATGTGAATTTTTATATCGTATGTGTGAAAAAGAATACGTGATTGTTATAAAAATGTTAATTTTTGTTGAACATACCAAGCAGTTTAAATCCACTGCCCTGTTCATTCCATAAATTTGTATGTTATAGTAATTTCGTTCATAATTTTACAAACCATATAGTCTGACACATCTAAAATTATAATTGTGATCCTCTACCGAACTAAAAACATTGGGTGTTTTAAAAGTATAAGTACATCTATTACAATATATTAGTCTACTGCCCAAATTGCCAAAGCAATCAAGTCAATTATTTTACAAGTATAAACTGTGACAGTATATATAAAGATAGTATTTATATTTATACATTTTCCTCAGTGCTATTACTTTTTTAACACCCATACAAGCCATAGGTGGAGCCGTTGTAAATTTTTTTACAATTCTAGTTGTTAACTTATACAGTTGACTAATTGTTTTAACACATAGTGAGCACTATTTACAGCTCCTGGTGCATATTTTTGACTGTTGATGGTAAATGTTACCAGTTGGTGTCACTACGTATTTGCAGTTTATATTGCTAGCATATTACAGTAAAAAAAAATACTTCAACATAGTCAAAACAGTTGATAGTGCCTTTTTTCTGAAGGATATAGACTGAAAATAGGATACGGGATGTTTAAATTTTGAATAAATAAACAAGATTTGCGGTATAAGCTGTAGATACTGGGAGCTGTAAACCTGTCTGTTATACCTCTACATTTCACCGATTTACAAATTTACAATAAGGGAGTGAAAGAGTGTGCAAATGTGTATACATTTTGTAGTTCCTAAAAAATTTTCGTTTTGTTGAATAATTATGTAATAAGTGTTTCCCTGAAATGTGCAAGAACTCTTCCATATTCCATAATGAAAAGTACAAGTAATTATTTAAATAATATTTGTTATACTAATTCTATTCTTTTATCTAATCGTCTGTAATAGGTACAAAGTACAACTTGCACGATTTTGGGATTAATATAAGGACGAATGTTAAATGTGTGAAAGAATAAATGATGTTATGATATCATAAGCCTAACGTTTTAGTTGTGCTATAAATAACAATTGTAACTGTTCAAAAAGAAACGTAGAGAAAAACCTATTGTGTATATTAAAATACTAACGTAAGAAATAAGTTGTTTATTGTTTATAATGTACTAAAAATTGATATTGGTGCTTATGGTCGCCTTTGAACAAAACATTCGATATTCTTTAATTTAACAGTTTCGATTAAAAATCAGCTTATTGTATTTTAAAATATTCATTCAAAATCGTGTTCAAAATGTGATATTTTTCAAAGTACATATAAATTGTCAAACGACGCATTTTAAAATCAAAATTAATGCCAATTAATTAATTAGAACCAGTTCTCGAATTCTATATATTACAAATTAAATGCTTCTTTATATCGTAAAAAATGTAGGTATTTTATTATAAATTACAGTATTACTATTTGTCAGTGAGAGTTAATATTTGTTTATTAATATTTATCTTAACGAGAACTTATACAAATTGCTAAAAATTTTGCAATACTTATAATTTTGTACAGCTTTATTTTAAATTACAAACTAACTACTTGTACTGTAAGTACACCTCAGTATGCTATCCAATAAGTAAGTCTTGTTTCATTTTATTCCTCTGATTATGTACTAAGATTATCGTTGTTCTCATAATTTAGTACTTTATACTTGGATACATTTAACAAAAATGGCTTTGAAATTGCACCACCTTCATACATAAATTATTTTATTGATAAATTTACATCTTGGAATAGATTTAATTGTTTTGTAATTTTTTCAGGGTAAAGGTTAAACACCTTAATTTTGAATGCTATTTTGTTATAAAAATCAATTTGCACAAAAATACCTTGTCTGCTTTAGACTTTTATGGTTTTGTCGATGAATTGGAATGATGCCATTCACTGGATTATTGTTTGGTCTCTATAGTGATAATCAGGTTTCGTTATTACTTACGATATAGGTAAAAAATCGATCATGTCTCTCTTATACTGCTTCAAAAATGACAATGAATATGCGTTGTGCTTTATTTTGTGATCTTCTGTAAGTATTTTTAGCAACCATTGTGAATAAATCCTTTTGTCCTGAAATTGTTCAGTAATAATGTTATAAACTTGAGGAAATGACACATGCAATTTATCAATAATGAATCGTCTGTTCTTGTGCATGTGATTGTCAACTTGTCACATCAAATCCTCAGTGGTTGACAGTCAGCCACACAGGCCTTTCTTCATAGTGGACATTGCTCTTGCTTCCATTAAATTATCTCTATCACTTACGCACATACCTATCATGAGCTGCCAAAGAATTTCAGCAGGATGAATATTTTTTGCATTCAAAAATGTAATCACAGAATGCGAGATTTTCAATCAATATGGCGATGAACAATTCAATATAAATTGTCATAGTGACTTAAAATACCTAACAATGCCTGACTTTGCAACACCCCCTGGCAAATATCTACGTAGTCGTGATGCACAAACGGTTCTTTTTTAAAAATGACCTTAGTATATAATATTTTGAGAATTTTTGGTAATTATTTCTGTTAATTGTTTCAAGTTTCTAAGTACATTCACTACCTATCGGTAATATACTTATTTTATATTACATAGTGCTTACATTTATTTCATAACATAGAAGTGGATTGTTTAGCAGTACATATTTGTTATAACTATCTTAGCTGATTAATACACATGGACAAAATAGTCATAGCCATTGTCTTTTTAGAGTTGGGCAAGGACAAGATGGTCAGAGCCATCAATGTGTAATACTCAATATTACAAACATTATCTGCTACCATGGTAAATTCTATTCAAAAGTCAACCTTTTATGCCTTAGTGATAAGTAGAAAATTAAAATTTTGCAAATTGTCATTGCAAAGTACTCTCGGTGTTATATGTGTTGTAATTATAAAATAATTTATTCATGAATTACATGTGTATTTTTAAAAACCTCTGTCAAATGTGCAGTGTTTGCGAACATATTAATTTGATGAAATATGAATTTCATAATGTATAATAACCAGCAGAACCGATTCTTGATTATTAGCTACCTGCATGCCAGAATAAAAATTGCCACCTTTTCCTTATGCTTTTATGATATTAGTACCAACATCTACTCCAAATTTTAGCTGCTTCCGTGCTACGCATGCCTTGCACATTGCCTAGAATCAGCCCTAATAACCGGGCACAGTTTCTCCAACTTCTTAACATGCACACTATTACCAAATTTATTATATACATAAGTATATATTATATAATTTTCTCAGCCAATTCACCAACCCTCTCTGTCTAAGTGACCGATTGGTTATTTCATACTAAGTTGAGATCAAACTCAAAATCATAAAACATCATGTCCATTGTTGCCATCAGTATCATGTATTGAAGTGTCTGATAAAATTGTGCAAGTAGATAGACAAAAACAAACATAATATATCCCTTTAATTTTTTCTTCAACCCCAGTAGTTTTGGAAAAAATTTAGGACAAGGTAAGTACTATGTTTTAAGATACAATAATAAACTTTCACAATCAAAGTATGAATAAAAATTAGTAATGTTATAGAAACAAAATACTGTTCTTTCATGTCTAATTATAGTAAGTCATGTAAAGTTTGTTAAATTTTTATTTATTACTTAATTCATTAAACCAAATGAATGAATCTCATAATTTCATTATTCTGAGATATTTAATCTTTTAGAAAACGTTTTTATAAGTCTAGCAACACTATTCATTATTGTTTAATAAATACTTCTTATTATAATTGCTTCTGAAAATTCAACAGGGCCTTTTATGTAAAATATAAGTTAAGTGTAAATTTTATTTGGTAATTTTTGCATAATAAAATAAAATGCACTGATACCAAATTCATTTAGTATATTTTATTTCGAGTATAACTGAGATATGTTTATTTTGCATAGAAAAATCGGTTAATCAGTTAAGCAAAACAGTTTAAATTTACCACAAAAAATAGTCTACAAGGTTTGCAGAATTTCTTGTCTACTTTGTTTTGTCATTCTTTACAACATAAACAAATGTATTTAAATTAAATTAAACTCATTCCTAAAAACATTTCAAATTAAACAAATATTGATTTAGTTATGTAATTTATTGCTTTAAAATATTATTTTCGGTGAATAGTGTGTAACATGCTTTAAATTATGGAATAAAAATTGTTTATTAATTATCTTTATCATTTGTCAAATTAGTTGCGATTTTTCATCATCACCAAATATACGTTTTAAAATTGTGTAATGTATTTGATGATGCACAACCAAATTTGTTTTATGATTATATAATGTGTATTGGTAGGCATCTTGTTCTTTTAATGAGCATTACTATGGATGTTTGTAACTGTTTGTTTATAGATAGCAGTTTACTAATTTTGGTTTGTATTGAACCATTTTCTATGTCAATAATTTAAATATTTTTTCATTTAATGTAAATGCATGACTAGAGGACCGTTATGAGATACTGGGCATATTAAATATTTAACATAATGGAAACTAAATTGCACCATACAATATAACTGTCCAGCTGACATCAATGTGTCAGGACTTGCTTCTGCCATATGAGAGGAATCAATCGATGAAATTTGGTTCATGTATTTACCAAGTTAATTTGGCTGTTTTTAATTATATTATAAACTAAGTTTATGTGAGATTATTTAATCACAAGGTCGAAGTTGGAGTCAAACTTCAGGATGTTATAGATATCAATTTCATAGCCCTGCATTTTATTCTGATTAGTGTCACAAATTTTACCATAAGGTTTGTAACGACTGGTACAACTTGTGAGTTCAGGCGCATATTACTTCCAGATCGTGAAAAAAGCTGCAATTTAAAAAATGTTTTATTAAGAGAGCTATTGGTTTTTTCCTATGGCTATGACAAGTTTAACCATCTAACTGCGAGTGATTTATAAATCTTTCATTTAAAATCGCAAGGAAATTTTATTTATTATTAATAACCAAAATATTAGCAGGACATGTAAAAAACTAAAAATTTATTACCGTTTCCTGTGCAATACGTGATTATCATGTTTCACAAAATGAAACAAATTTTCAATAGCTTTTTTGTGTGGTATATTTTGAAACAGGACTCAATACATAAACTCATGCTACACTCCTTACATCACATTCTTGTTTTTTCCCACACTTTTTCATTCTATAAGGTTCCTGTTTAATTAAATTTGGGGGTATGTGTAATAAAATGTCCTCCTGCTACCAATCCTGTTGTACTGACATCATTTTGAGTATGCCTAGGCCTCGTCTGTAAATATTTTTCAAAAATTTCAATAACTTCCATTCTAAAGTCTCAAAACGATTTTTTAGTATCTCCAGTAACTTTTTGAAAAAATAACAAAAGCATTGAATAAAGATTTATCCAAGGGACGGCGAAAGAATTTCTTGTAATACTTTTTTTGTTGTTATCAGGTGTTCTCAAAATAAGATAGTTCCTGGTTAGCTAATTCAACGTCTGCTATTCTATTATTGTATTCAGTGATCAACAGTGGTTTTATTACTTCATCCCCATTTCTCATTTTTGCTGCACGTGATGATGGATTATTAACTGTGCTTAACACACAAACTATTTTTTGTCTTGTCATTTTAAAACCATTACTTTCCCTCATTGGTAAGCCTTTATTCCCCTTTTTTCAGTTTAGTACTTTGAAAATTCACTGTTGTCTCAGAGTTGCGTTATTATGTTGGCACCTGTTTTATGTGTTAGCAAATGATCGTTAAGTCAATTAACATCAGTAAGACCTTTGTCTAGTAAAGGTCCATCAGGTGTTAATACTGGGTAATGGTTATACTTATTCATGAATAGCATATTTCTACCAACAAAGCAAACAATTCCAAATATAACCTGATTTTGCTTTGCACAAAATGCACAATTTTATTCCAAATCAGGATTTTTTCAAAGGAATGTATTGCTTCCACCTAGTCTTCCTTTGAATAGCAACAAGCTTTTGTCCATGGTGATATGTTTTTCCAAAACTAATAGTGTTCCAAACTTTATATGTAAGTATTCAATAACTTTATATAATTTATGTAATTTTGGACAAGAAGTGCATTTGGGTTGAAAGCGGAATTATCTGAGAAATGCCAGTATTTTATAATAAGTCTAAATCTATCGCGAGTTATAAGTTTTAAAAAAATGGAATGTGAACCAATTCTTGTTTTGACCAATTCCATTCTTGTTCAGGTAAATGTATGAATGACACTTTGCAATAACAAAATATCTATGAAAAGTCGCATTTCTGTTTAATTTACATCGTCCCATTTCTTTATTTTGTAGTACCTAGATATTTTTATATGTTTAATAATTTTCTGTCAAGCATATTTATTTGTTTTATTTACCGGTACACTGATGAGATTATCATCAAAAAATATTTCAAAATACATAAGTGTTGTTGCATTTTTATCGCTATTTATTTTTACCCTTGGTGTTGTATCAAAAGTAGACAGGAGGAATATTCACATTCAGACATTTTTGGATGTAAAGTATGACTCAACTGACATTGAAAAACTGCTTGCGAATCATATTTAAATAGGTTTTAGATATGCAGTAACTTGTTTACAAATGCTGTGAAATATACAGAATGGGGAGAAAATGTCATCTGGCATTGTAGTATAACAAAAAAAGTATTCAGCTGGAAATAAGCGGTTCTCGAGTTACAAGTATCTAAGATTAGGTATGACACGATAATAGCAGTACCCTTAAAATTACACAAAAACCATGAAATGTGATTTTTACGTTGACTGCGGTTGGAGGATTAAATTCAGATTGCATATTTATGCTTAAGCAAAACTGATACATATAATGATTTTGAAATATTAATGTATTATGCTATTTTCATGATACTTATGCATAAAATATAGTTTTAAATATGTTTGTGTGTCTGTTTCTTCTATTTAAACTTATCAATATTGATGACACTTGCAAAACTTATAGATTACATCGCTCAATTTAGTTTTTGTTTCGTCTCATTATTTCAATTGTTATGAAGTTATAACATAAAATTTATCAAGATAAATGGACTTTGCTTGGTCATCAGTTAAATAGAAATGAGTGAGATATGGAACGCTAATGCATAGTCAGGAAGGCAGAAGAGAAGAGGGGCATGTAGTGTAGTGGCAGGACAAAGTCATACGTGATCACTAGTAAATAATATAACCAAAACCAGAAATGAAGTTGGAACTTGACTAAAAACCTCAACTAAAAAATTTTGGATCAAATCTAATTACATCTGTACACATTATTCTGTTCTCAGTCAGTACAGTCATAATCTTAAAATTTATATTAAACTGTTTTTAGAATTTTAATAGAATTGTAATTCTATTGATTTTCTTTAATTAAAAAATCCTTGGTTTAATTATGTAAAAGAAAAACATTTGCTTACTGATAGATAGTTGTAAAGTTTTTGGCAATTAACACCAATTGTGTCTTAATTGATGAACTTCACGTTAGAAAGTGCCTTGAAAATTAAAAAACCACAAAGGAAGTGTTTTCGGAAATTCAAGGTAAAGAATAAAAAAGATAATGAGACTCGAGTTTTATTTAATTATCATTGCACAAATTGACATCGATTATTGAAAACTGTTAAATGAAAGAATATTGTTTGTTGCTCAATTAAATTAATATCTCGTTTCTTAATTGGAGACTGACAAAATTAAGTATTTGATTGATCAAATTACAAGCACGAATGCATAAAAGTCAAAACAAGAGATTTCTGTATGTTTTTCTTTAAGATATTTGCTATCAGCATGGTGTTATATCAGATGTCTTCTGGAAGGCAAATTTTGAATAACATAGTGATGATAGAATTAAAACCACAATGTTATAAATATAAGGCATTATTGAGTTAATATTGTGAGAGAAATGTAAGGTTTTAGCGCAACATGAATTCGATAATACCTTCTACAATAATTATATTACATTTATCTATGTAATACTTTTTTAAACGGTTAAAGAATATTTTGTCAATATGTGTGTATATAACACAAACTGATGGTTAACCATTAAATGGTAAATATATTTTCAAGAACAGTAGTGCTGTTTGTAAGGTACAAATACATGTCTCAGAGTTCTATACAAATAAATTGTTATCAAGTTCTGCTAAGTGAAATTTGCTGTGACCGCATTTACAACAAATGAAGGTTGTTGTAATTGTATTGTTTTATTTACTTTTAACATACAAAGTGTTCTTTTTGTAGTATTTTTACTTTATGGTAATGTTTTTATTGTTGGATATTTTACTTAGATGGTTATAAGTGGAATATTTTATATAGATCGATTTTATCTTGCCATGAGTAAATGCGGTCAAAACGTGCAGATTTTTGTAGAAAGTGTAGAGATTAAAGTACTTTGGATAGTTTTAAAATTAATTTTGAGTATTCTTATTTATGTAAGTGTTTCAATTTATCCCAAGTACAATAATCTCTATAGTAGATTGAAAATTCCTCAGGATAAATGTACACAAAAAATGCAATAGTTATTCAATAATATATAGTTGTAGATTTTTTGTTGAAAGCAAATGCTTTTTAGAATTGCGAGTGTATTTTATTTTTTAAAAGCAGTTATTCTATTTACTGGTTGTAAAATACAGAAGTTATATATTTATAGTATATTTTTCATGCCAAAATCACAATAATAACTAAATATGTAAGAAAATGGAGTTATATTCAAAGCATTTGTCTGTATGGTTTTTATAATCATTTCTAATGTACAGAGATATTTTGTGGCTTAGAATGCAAATATACACCATTTGTAAACATATTTAAAATTACATAAACATTATATAAAAACGAATCCTGAATAAACACTTCATTGGAATGTTTTCCCCAGAATTTGTTTTCAGCCAAATGGTTACTAAAAACAGGCAGATTTCCTTCGAATAAATATCTGTTCTGCCTTATTTACCTAAATTTAACTTAATTATTTGCCTAATTTTACATTTCTATCTCTCAAAAAACATTTATAAAATACAAAAAACTAACATTTCTTACACAGAGTATTAGCTGTGCATCTGACGGGAATGACTTGGGGAGAACATCGCATTGGTTTTTATTATTTCAATAATGACACTAAAATGGAATAAATTCAGTATAAAAGGTTAAATCAGGCTTCATGTGTTTTTTTTTTTAATGAATACTTAGTTTCCTTTTCTATGGTTGATAGAAATTTTATTTCAAAATTATTAATTTTCATTTGAAGACTACTACTATTCCGTCTTATCTTAACATTTGCTTGTACAATTTCTTACTTCAAACAATGAGAAATCTTAGAGCAATTTCTCATATCAAAGTGAAACTCAACAGCATTTAAAAGCTGCTTGAAAGTTTTGATGCTTTGCATAAAATATCGAAACCAGTTATGATGTTTGTATTGACTGACCAATTTTAAGTTTAGTTTTAGATTTTTTACAGTGATTGGAAGTCATTATGTTAATTATTTAATAAGAATCATGACTGATTTTGTATCTCCTCGATAATTTGGAAAGTCCTGTTGATAAGATCTAATCCTACTTTCAATAACACTCTGGCTGCTTACTTATGCCAGTGATACTAGCAGTTGCAGGGTGCAAACAATCAAAAATAAGAATTAACCAGAATAATCATTTAATTTAATATTAAGAAAAAGGATATCTCAAAAAATTAAATAAACATTGAAAACCCCATAGCAATTTGTATCACTGGACCAGAAAATGACTTTTTACAAGTATAATAGAGTCTCACTAATCCGGACCCTGCTAGTCTGGACATCTGGTTAATCCAAACATCAAACAAAATGTTTGATAAAAATGCATAAATGCATCAAAATCTACTCTACATATGTATTTACATTCTATTTTTATAATTTGCAAATAAACCAGTGCCACTATTTATGTAATACGTAAAAAATGCACCTTACTCTATACCTGCACCCTAAACATTATGTGCCTGTATGCACAGTTCATTGTTTGCTTGTTTTGTAGTCATATTAGTGACCTTGTGATTTGTTTTCAATCGTGTATTTATTCAGGTATGTGCTCTATAACACCCTATGCAAGCATGTGTATGCTTAGCGAGTTTTTTTTGAGTTATTATGTTAATGTGTTGCAGTAAAAACAAAAAGGCCTAGGTGAGTTGGAATTTAACCAACCAATCTCAATATAACCCTTTTGAGAAATGAAAATGTAATTAAGATAGCATTAGTGAAAGAATTTAGAGGTAAAAATATAGGATTCAATATTATTAGATGTGAATGTACACACACTACCGTTATGTTTAAAATACGGCAACGAATCAGGAACGTGACATTCAAGGATACATAACGTAAGAAGTGAAGCCAAGCGAGATCAAGGATTCATTCGGTAAAAAAAGTGGTGTCAGTAGAAAGTGAATTTCTGGAAGAAATTTGGAAAATAATTAATAAAAACCTAATTTAAAGGAAAAAAATTATTTATAAAGTGGCGTGTAAAAATACGCATCGAATTAATAAATAAATATCCGGGAAATAAAAAACTATTTACGAACACCACTTTACGAAGTGGTGTTGTGTAAAAATATGCATCGAAATAATAAATGAATATCTAGGAAAATAAATCCGGTAATAAAGAAAACTAATTAATTAAAAAATGACCATTTCCAAAGTGGCGTTGTGCAAAAATACACGTCAAGATAAAAAGTGGAATTTTGGAAATAAATCCAGCTACAAATAAAAAAAAGGCTATTTATAAAGTGGCATTGTACAAAATACATGTCAAATTCATAAACAATTTGGGAAAATAGTTAAGGTTAAATTGTAAAATGGCATAATTAGTGCAATAATACATGTTAAATTAAAGACAATCTGAAAAAAATAATTAAAGGCCGTGGTGCCACTTGCATAGCAATGTTTTCTCATGACGATATAAAATGCGTTGTGGACTGTATATAAATTTAATATATCATTTATCATTTACAATTGAACCAATTACACTTTTTAACGTTGATAAAAGCATACATACAATATAATAGTGAAGAACGCCAATGCTTCTTGTTAGCGTGCTCAATCATGCTGCTTATTGACTTAAAATTCTCGGCCAATGATTGTAGAGTATTTTTGGCATGCGCTTTAAACTTTAAATTTAATATTGAATAATACTGAACAGACCAATTGTGAAACGGCATCTACGTGAAATACGTGTCCAATCTATACAGTTCAGGTGGACAAGAATTGACGAGCAGGGACAGGTCTGATTTGTGGACTGTAACCAAAATATGGGTGCAACAGGCCAAAGAGAAGGAAGAATTAGAGGGCACAATCTGGCCTAAAGCAGTATGGCTGAGTTTTCTAGACACTATCGAGGACCGACCAGAAAATAAACGTAAGTGCTTAATTGACTTCTTAGTATGACAGCTGTCAAATTATTTAAACAAAGCAATTGCGAGTGTTGGTTTCTTTAGCTTAAGATACAAAATAACCAAGAGTTGTAGAATAGTTAATCATTGCACTTTCAATTAAACAGGTTTTAGTAGAAATAAGTTAGTCATAGGTTGTACAACTAAAAGAAATTATTGCGGAACGTTCTGAGAATAACTTTCAGGGGATTAAAAGGAAATTGGTTGGTTTGTTAATTTTAAATTAATTACTGTCACAACTCTGTTCCTAATTGTAAAATTCACAGGCTGAAGAGCGGGATCAAGTGAAGTCCCGCGGTTTAGTAAATAAAACACTGAAATAAATTAAATTACTTTAATTGCATTTTATGACACATACTCCTAACAAGGTTATATAGACACTAATCCTGGAGGGCAAAGGGAAGAGAAAAAACAGTACAAATTCTTTGTTTCTGGAAATAACTTACCGGTATTCCCAGATTTCAAAGCTACACTGTTGTGGAACCTGCTGAACGAATTTGCACAACCGTGCAACCGCTGACATGAAGCCGAGGCATATCCTGTAGAAACTGAAAGTAAGTAATTGAGTAATTCGTCATACATAAGACATACTCACCTGAATACCGTTTCACAGTAAAACAACCCTAGATTAGAGGTGGCTTCGAACCCCAACTTCTATTTTTTATTATTTTATTCAAAGAAAAAGGAAAATTACGGTTGTGTTTACAGTTTGGCGCCTACACATGGTCTTTTTTTTGAGTCCGAACTGAAATATGTGTTACGGCTCTCTTTTATGTGTTTATTAATAACGTAAAATGGCAACTAAAATGTGAGAAAGTGACTGTAAAAGTGGAACAAAAACTCCAAGCTTTGTTTCGTATTGAGGCTAGTGACTCATTAACAAAAATTGCGCAAGAATTAGGAGTGGGCAAACAAACTGTTTCTGACTGGAAAAAAATCATAAAGAAATTACAGATTTTTATGCGAAAATGGTGAGCAAGGACAGTTTAGGTAATAACATGTGATCATTTAAATTTCAGTTTCCAGTGGGCTATGAAATT
Organism: Phrixothrix hirtus; assembly: GCA_024586415.1. Lineage (NCBI taxonomy): Eukaryota > Metazoa > Arthropoda > Insecta > Coleoptera > Phengodidae > Phrixothrix > Phrixothrix hirtus. Next base: position 351 of record JAHWXV010197471.1, on the reverse strand, counting down.
TCTGTAGAAAGTAACTTAGACACTCATATGCCAACCAAAGCCAATTCATAACCTGCAAATTATATGTCAAAAAATTTGGTGGGAAGAACTTTATTATTAAATTAAAATAGGAGATTTATTTACAATAAATGTACAGAATGATATTGCATTAAACGAATTTGTGACCCTTCGTTTTAAATTGTCGAAAACATTCTGTAAAATATGAAAAATTCAAACTATCAATTTGATAGATAATTATTGCTGAGGATGGATTAAGCTAAGACATGAATTTTTTTCATAGCCCACTGGTAACTGAAATTTAAATAATTGCATGCTAGACACGTGTTAAAAACACCTAAAAATAAAACTTTA
>JAHWXV010197454.1:0-22300 GCA_024586415.1 Phrixothrix hirtus | reverse complement strand
GCTGTGATAATTTACTTGAGCAAAACTTTATTGCTAAATAATTTCAAAGCAAAGCTTCCCGAGCTCAGTAAAAGAACACATCCAAAGATTAAAATGCATTATAGAATTTCTCTTCGTGCTCGTATTACCGATTTTCAATAAACATATGCCCTTGATAAATTACTTGAGCAAAATTTCACTCAGTGAAACCGTTTCCTATTGAATAATTTCAGTAAGGCTTTCCAAGCTCAATAAAACAATTGCAACGATTTAAAGGAGTACTTGTGCTGTGAAAACTTACTCGAGCGAAACTTTATTGCTAAATAATTTCAAAGCAAAGCTTCCCGAGCTCAATGAAATAATACATCCAAAGATTAAAATGCATCACTAAGTTTCTCTTCGCGCTTGTATTACCGATTTTCAATAAACATTTGTCCCTTGATAAATAACTTGACCAAAATTTCACTCAGTAAAGCCGTTCCCTACTGAGCTTTCCAAGCTCAATGAAAACAATTGGAACGATTTACAGGAGCTCTTGTACTTTGATAGCTTACTTAAGCAAAACTTTATTGCGTAATAGCTTCAAATCAAAGCTTCCCCAGCTCAATGGAAGAATACATCTAAAGATTAAAATGCATCATTGAGTTTCTCTTCACGCTTGTATTACAGATTTTCAATAAACAATTGGTCCTTGATAAATCACTTAAGCATCATTTTTCTCAGTGAAGCCATTCCCAAGGAAAACACAGTTCCTATGATGACTTACTTGAGCAAAATTGTACTGCTAAATAATTTCAAAGCAAAGCTACTGAAGCTTATAATAACACATATCTAAAGATTAAACTCAATCATTGAGTTTCTTTTCACGCTTATATTATCAATTTTCAATATTATATTCAATAAAAACTTACCGCTTTATAAATCACGTGAACAAGATTTTAATTAGTGAAACTATTTCCCGTCCATTCTCTGTCCTGTGAGCAGTTGTTAAGCAAATTTGTAATGCTTAATAATGTCTAAGCGAATCTTCCCAAGCTCGGTGAAAACACGCATTCGCTCGTATTATCTGTTTTCAATAAGCACTGCCCCTTGATAAATCACTTGAGCAATATTTTACCAAGAACGAAACAATCCCCAAGTGTCCCCTTCCGATTTTAATGAAATATGCATATGTCGTAGACAACCAAAATACATAAGACCCATATTTTTTTATCTGCCGTAATTTAGTAGTGCGAGTAAAAATTACTCCTAAAGCTGGGCCTCGTTTGGGCACCTGTAATATTGAGAAATATTTCAGACACTCAGTGAAACCATTCTTTAATTACTGATTTCAAAGAGAAGCTTCTCAAGCTCTGTAAACCCACACTTCCAAAGATCTAGAGAAATCAATGCCAAATAATTTCATTGAGGAGACAATGGTATGGGAATTCAACAACGCCGCTATTCCAACCTGCGGTTAACAAGACAATGATCAAGGGTGCGTGATGTCCAACGATCTATAAATGTCGCGGATCTACAAGAAAAAGCTTCCTAACCTTAATAAAAGCAAACGTCCAAGATTCCAAGGAATCATTGGGTTTATCTTCACGCTCGTATTACTTATCTTCAATACATACTTATTCCACGAAAACTCACTATAGAAACATTTCATGCTAAAAATCAGTGAAATAATCCAATATAAAAGGATGCGTAACATTAATTTAACTAGTTTCTTCGAATAATCAAAAAAGTAGTGCATTTATTTTAACACTCGTGTTATTAATTTTTGTGTTACTCGGCAGAATAGTGAAAATATATGTCAGGTAAGGTGAAACAATTTCCGAAACATAATGCTTAAAATCTAAAAGGGTGAAATTCTCTACGAGATAGCAAAGTAGCATCCTACATTCAGTGAAATTTATTGTTTTGCCTCAATGTAGCAAGGGTGTCCCTAAAAGAAGCAATTTACGGTGACTGCTAGAAAAGACGAAAATACATTTTATTCGCTTTGCTCAAATCCGAGCAGAGAAGTTGTGTTTGTCATCAAAATTTTTGATTAATAGTAACATTGGGCCCTAACGTTGTTTTAATCCCATTTAAGGGTTAAATGATTGAATTTATACCAAAACCACCGTCTTTTCTTTAAGAAGTAATTAATATTCAAGGAAGTAATAGCCAAATTAGGTTAAACCTTTGCAATAATCTTCAAACTCAGTGAAATCATATTTGCATTCTCAACGATTTGTGGTAATTTGTAATCATTCACTTACCCATAGGATAAAAGTTTTGAAAATATTTATTTCACATTTTACTTCTTAAAAGTGTTCACATTTTCAACCAAAACATTGTGTAATTATAATTTTTAATTTGTCATACATTGTGTTTTTCAACATTAATGAATATTTTGTGAATTTCTCCTGATTTTCATTGTTTCACTGCTTTTGAGTGAGCAATGTTTATTATAAAAACAAATGGCTCAGTTCCTTTCCGGGCTTTGACTATTATTCAAACATGGCGTTAATGTAATGAACGCTTCAACTTTAATTTTTCTCAATTGTACGATCAAGGTATCGGTTTTCTAAATTGTAATAAGCCTTGATGATTTCACTGAGCTCGTACTATATTCGCTTAATGATTATAGGATAGATTCCAGTAGGTATGGCAAAATGAAACTTTGAGGGCAAAAGCAATTAATCTTGAAGACTCAGTCATAACAACAAAACAAACAAAACTTAATAATTAAGGATGTGATTGCGCATTTAACATTATTCTTATTTTTCATAGGTATAATGTGTTCCATAATACAACTATACCGGGCTGAAAACAAATTTCGACCAAGCTTAGGTTTCGGCACAATATCGGTGATTTATTTCTTTTCGCACTCCGTACTGTAACTTACTTTGAGTTCAAATCTATTTTGTAATATCACTTTTAACCGTAGACGTCTCTTTTTGCCTAGTGAAGAATGTGGATCTCATAATAAGAGCTGCTTCTATAAAAGCTAATCTTATAAGATGGTGTATAGTAAATAATTTACAAGAAGTCTTAGAAGATTAATCAATCTTCATATTTTCTGCATATTGGGACGATTTGATATTGGGCAATTATTCTTATTAAGCTACTGAGTGGCGGAAATGGCACTTATGAGCTTCTTTAGCTAAAGCTGAGTCACTGAGTCACTAGATATGTTTAAAATCATATTTACTCTTTTTACCTTTGCCAATATTTTATATACCATCCTATCCTTAAAGTTCACTATATTTCATCAATCTACCGTTAAAAAAGTTTCAGTAAATATGGCCGATTCCATTTCTTTTTGAATATTTTTCTTGCAGGTAAAAGAAATCGCAAGCCTTTGTAATAACCGGCATATCTTCTTTGTTATTCTAAGTATTATTTGCTCAACCGAAATTTAAATTAAATCTTGCGCTTTGAACTTACAGAAGAGTTTCAGGAAATAGGTTTGATTTTTCAATTTATTTTTCTTAAAAGGAAGAAAAATCGCTAGCGTTTTTATCAACCATTTGAACGTATTTATTCATACTTATATTGAGCACAATATGCTTCATCTGTAAATGTATCTAAATCGCGTTCCCTATTTTAGAAAATGATTCCTATATTTCATTTTTTTTTTAAAGTAAAAGAAATCATAAGCCTTTATAATAATAGTTTATATGTATTTATTCGCACTCGTTCTAAAAATTATTTGCTAGTACTGAAAAATAATATAAATTTTGTGTGCCGTCTTACAAAGGAGTTTCAAAAAATGAGATTGATTTTTCAGTTTCTTTAAAATAAATTTTTCACAAAAAAAATTCGTGAGCATTTGTAGAAACATTTATTCTGAGGAAAATTTACTTCAACTAAATGTTTATCTAAATCTTACGTTTTGAGCATATAAAATAGTTGAAAAATAAGTGCTTCTTCAATTTCTCTTTGAAGCAATTTTCTTAAATGTAAGGAAAATCATGAGCTTTTGAAAATTAACTTCAACTATGTCTGGAGCTCACAGAAGATTTTCAGAAAAAAAGTTCAATTTTTCAATTTTTTTTTCTTACAAGTAAGAGAAATCGTGAACCTTTACAACAACTATAATTATATTTATTTGCAGTTATTTTGGGCATAATCTGCTTCGCCTAAAAATTGCCTTAGATCTTGTGCCTTGAAGAGTTTCAAAGATAAATTTACCAAAGAATTTCATTTAATGAGAATTTATGAAAATGTCTTTGAAAAACTTTTTTACCCGGGAATCTGTTTACTTGTACTTATGTTAAGCTAAATTTACTTCAACCGAAGGTTGTTCTGGACCCTGAGCTTCTAGAAGCTACTCTTTGAAACATTTTCTTACAAGTAAGAAAAACACAGGCCTTTGTAATAATAATTAAAGGGCGGATTAATTCTGAGCATAACCCGCTTCAACTGAAATTAGTTTCAACCTTGTGTTTTATGTTAGAGAATAGTTACACAAATAAGCACACTTGTTGTTTGAAATATTGTTCTTATAAGTAAAATAAATCGTGGCCTTTGGCTTGACCACTTGGAGGTATTTAGCTTGGTTATTCTCAACATAATTTGCTTCAATTGAAATTTAATTTAAATCTTGTTTTTTGTGCTTTCAGAATAGCCTCAGGAAATGAAATTGATTTTTAAGCGCTCTTTGGAGTATTTTTTTACAAGCAAGAGCAATCAGGCACTTTTGTAATATTGATTTAAAAGTATTTATTTTTACTTATTCCGCGCATAATTTGCTTCAACTGAAAGTTAATCTACTAGTATATCTTGTGTTTTGAACTCACAGATGAAGACATGAGACCAATTTTTTAACTTAGCTTTGGTGGTGTTTTTTTACAAGTAAGATAAATCGTGGGCTTTTATTTTATTTTATTTAATTTAAGATCACTTACTTGCACTTATTCCGAGAATACTTTAAGTTCAATTAACAGGTAATCTAACTCTTGTGTTTTTAACCTCGACGAGAGCGATTTTTTCAATTTCTGCTTAAAATATTTTCCAACAAGTAAGAAATATCGTGAGCTTTTAAAAGAATAACCGAAGGCCATTTATTTTACTAATTTTAAGCATAATTTGCTTCAACTTTGAACTTAAGAAAAATTTCAAAAATTTCGTTTTTTAGAAATCCTGAGCTTTATGATAATTTAAAAATATTCGCCCCTACTAATTCTAAAATTAAGTTGCTTCGACTAAAATTGATCTGGAATTTATATTTTTGAACTTTAAGAATAATTTTTAAAAACAAGACTGATTTCTCAGTCCGTTTTGAACTATTTACGTAGAAGTAAGAGAAAATGTGAACTTTTGTAATAATTTGTTTTAACTGAAAGTTAATCTAAATCTTGTGTCTTGAACTTACAAAAAACAACGTGAGATCGATTTTTCAATTTCTCTTTGAAATATTTTCTTACAAGTAAGATAAATCGTGAGCTTTTATAATAACAACTTATTCAGAGCATAATGAAGTTCAATTAAATGTTGATCTAAATCTTGTTTTCAGCTTACAAAAGAATTTCAGAAGACGAGATCAATTTTTCAATCGTTTTTGATGTGGTTTCTTACAAGTAAGTGAAGTTATGAGCATTAGTAACAATACTTTAATGGTATCTAATGGTACTAATTTTAGGTATAATTTTTGTCAACTAAAAGCTGATCTGTATATTGAGATTAATTTTTCAACTTTTCTTTGAATATTTTTCTTATTTTGTAATAATAATACTTATTTCGTTGGAATAATGTTTTTAAAGTAAGAAAACTAGCAACCTTTAGAATAATCATTAAAAGCATTTATTCTTACTTTTCTAAGCATAATTTGGCTCAACTTCCAGTTGATCTCAGTCTTGTGTTTTGAGCTTACAAAAACTTTTCAGAAAACGAGTTAGATCTTTCAGTTTTCCTTTATAATAGTTTTCATACGAATAAAATAAGTCGTTAGCATTTGTAATAATAATTTATAGACATCTAGTCGTACATATTCTGAGCATATTTACTTCAACTGAATATTGAGCTTACAGAAGTATTTCAAAAAATAACGATTTTTTTTTGAAATATTTTTATTACATGTAGGAGAAAGCATGCCCTTTATAATAATAATTTAAGGGTATTTCTTCATACTAAATCTAAATATAATTTGGTTTAAGCGAAAGTCAGTCTAAATCTTGTGTCCTGAGCTGATAAACGAGTTAGATATTCAGTTTTTCATTATAATAGTTTTCTTACAAATAAAATGCGTAGGTAGCAATTGTATTAATAATTTACAGGCATCTAGTCGTACTTATTCTAAACATATTTTCTTCAACTGAATTTTTAACTTGAGAAGTATTTGAGAAAATGCAAAAGATTGTTATTTAAAATATGTTTATTACATTTGGCAGAAGACATTGCCCTTATAAAGAAAATTTAAAAGTATTTCTTCACACTATCCAAACATACTTTGCTTTAACTGAAATCTGATTTAAATCTTGTGTTTTGAGCTTACAAACGAATTTCAGAAAGCGAGTTAGATTTTTCAGCTTTGTTTAGAATGGTATTCTTACAAATAAAATAAATCGTTGCCATTTGCAATAATATTTTGTACTTATTCTGAGCATATTAGCTTTAACTGTATTTCCAAAAATAACATTGATTTTTCTTTAAATCGTAAGAGAAGAATGGCATTTATAACGTTAATGTGTGGATATTTCTTCATACTAAATCTAAACATAATTCGTTTTAACGGAAAGTTGATTCAAATCGTGAGTTTTGAGCTTACAAAAGAATTTCAGGAAACGAATTAGAATTTCAGTCTTTCTTTAGAAAAATTTTCTTACAAATAAAATAAATCCTTAGTATTTGTAGTAATAATTTTCTGAGCACATTTATTTCAAGTGAATATTGAGCTTACAGAAGTATTTCAGAAAATAACAACGATTGTTCTTTGAAATATTTTTATTACATGTAAGAGAAAACATGCCCTCTATAAGGGTATTTCTTCATACCAAATGTAAACATAATTTGGTTTAACCGAAAGTTGATCTAATACGTGTGTTTTGGGCTTACAAAAGAGTTTCAGAAAACGAGTTCGATTTTTCAGTTTTCCTCTAGAATGATTTTCTCACAAATATTCTGAGCTAAACTAAATATTGAGCTTACAGAAGTATTTCAGAAAATGAAAACAATTCTTCTTTGAAATATTTTTGTTACATGTAAGAGAATACAAGGCCTTTATAATCATAATTTAGGATTACTTTATCATACAAAACTGAACAGAATTTACTTGATCTAAATATTGTGCTTAGAGCTTACAAAAGTGTTTCAAGAAACGAACTAGGCTTACAAATAAAATAACTAATTTAAAGGCGTGTATTCCTACTTATTTTGAGCATTTTTGCTTCAACCAAAGGTTGGGATTACCGAAAATAAGACTGATTTTGGCCTTTATAATGATAATGTAAGGGTATTTCTTCATACTAAACCTAAACATAATTTTCTTTAACGGAAAGTCGATTTAAATCTTGTATTTTGAGCGTACAAACGAATTTTCCAGATTTTCTTCTTACAAATTAGAGAAATTTTTAGCATTTGCAATAATAATTTAGTCATACATATTCTGAGCATATTTGCTTGATTTTTCTTTGAAATATGTTTATTCCATGTAAGTGAAATTATAGCCTTTATAATCTAAGCATTATTTGCTTCAACCAAAAGTTGATCTTAATCTTGTGTTTTAAACCTACGGTTTCTCTTTGCAATAATTTTCTTATGAGGCAAAAGTTTGCGAGCCTCTTTAGAGGCATTTATTGTGTCTTACTTTGAGCATAATTTACAAAAGAGTTTTAGAAAATGGTTTACATGTTTCAATGTTCTTTAAAGTGTTTTTACTAGTAAGAGAAATCGTAGCCTTTATAATTGTATAGAGTCATTTATTCACAGTAATACTAATCCTAATTTGCTTCTACTCAAATTTAATCTAAACCTGGTGTTTTGAGCTTACACAAAGGTTTCAGAAACTGAGATCGATTTTATTGAAAATATTTCCTTACAAGCAAGAGAAATGATAGCCTTTGTAATGATCATTTAAAGGCAGTTATTGTTTGTTATTCCAAGTATGATTTGCCTTAAATAAAAGTTGTCTAAATCTTGTGTTTGAGCTTGCAGATGAACTTAAAAAAAATGAGATCGGTGTTTCAATTTCCTTTGAAACAGTTTCCTTACAAATGGCAAACCTACGACTAACACAGGAAAAAGATTCAACTTCATTTTCTCACAATAGAGTTGTGTCCTTAATTCACATATTTTTTCAAATGTGCTGAAGCCTTAAGTATATAAAATAGTGTAACACAAAACGTATTTTGATGAACCAGATCTAAAAGGCGTGCCTAAATGAAGAAATAAAGTTTTTTATTTCAATTTCAGCATCTATTTTTCTGTGTCCAAGATATCAGCTAGCCTTAAATCGACTTTGGTAAAACCTATCTACTTTTCTGTAGAAAACGCCATTTCCCACACTTGTTCTACTTTTGCTTAGACATACGTCCATGTAAAGCCTCCTTAACGTACACTAGAAATAGTATTTCGAATTTTCTACGTCAGTACTCTAATTTGTTAAATCTAAAGAGGTTACGATATTTGTTAGATTACTGTACCTCAACTGTTATTACAAATTCTAACACAAATTAAGGGAAGATTGACCAGGTAAAAATTTATAAAAAAACAAAGGTTCAAAATTTATAGTTCTTTTAAATGTAGAGGTTATAAATTTGTTTGTGTAACTAAAACCAGCCGCAAAAAGCAAACGTAAATCGAGGTATCGCTGTTTTAAACAGAAAGCGTGGGTCGCTGTCAATTTTTCAAATCTTGAAGCTATAAAATTAATAACATCGCCTGATAAGATCTTTACTTATTAAGGTGCAATATTCATATTTTTATTTTTAAACAGATGTGTTTTCAACATTTGAAATTTTGAGCAAAATTTATCTTCACAAAAGAACCGTTGGCAAATTCTTCACAGCATGAAGCCGAATGTGACAATTTAATAGAAAATTGTAGAAAAAATTAATCCTCCCTTACAATAGATACATGACCCTAACGGAGGCATATTTATACAACATTACGAACTTAATAATGCCTAATCTAAATCTATCTTTAGGTAAAGGTGGGTACGGGGTTCCACTATTAAAAGCCGATTTTTTCCAGCTGAAAGGATTATTTATGGTCTAAGTATAAAATAACATATAACTAAGGATTAACAAGATTGTTTGACGTATAAACTGTGCTGTTCAATATTTATTGACGAATATTCAGGTTCCTAATGTTTATCGCCATTATAAAATACTTAAGGTGTTAATTATTCTATTTCATATAAAATATGAAACATAAATTTTTTTAATTATTTATTATCCAACAATTTCCGGCTTTACAATGTCTAGAATTATATTTCTTAAAATTCCACCCACATACATATGATCTTTGTAATTAAATTGCTGCTTTCAGTAATGCCTAAAAATTTGTCGATAGGATGAAGACATAAATTCACATAAAAATAGCCTTTTATCCAACAGTACAACAAAATCTCGTCTCGAATTATTTATAGAGTATAGTAACGTAGTTTCTACTTTTGTTTGTCTATTCTTAGATTTCTTGCACATTATTTCGGTCATTAAAATTAGTTTTAAATATGTCATATTTTGAATAACTTGTAATGTCTACCTAATTTTAAAATCACACACTTTGCCAAATGAAATACTTTAATATTGAGGCGACGAGTTTTGGGGGTTATTTAAAACTGATGCAGACAATTGTAACGAATCATTGTTCCCGATATCCTTTATCATATAATTCTGGATACAGCCAGCGTCCATTTATCCAACGTCCAAATTTTGACATACAGTAAAGAATATGTACACGACCTTTGTTACGACGTTTTTGTCACACAAAATCAAATTTAATGAGCAGTTTTGGCTACTATATTGTTGTTTTAGCTTCCCGCGACGTTAATTGAAAATGAACAAAAAAGTTAAACTTGTTTCAAGAGTTACCATATTTTATCTAAAAAATTTAACCTTAATCCTCTAAATTAAATGAAAACAACATACTTTTTCTAAAGCAATTTAGGCAGGGACTTCCCGTTATAGAAGAACTATAAGTAAAGTATTTTTTGTTGAAAATGTCAATCAGTTTCAGATGAGTGAATTACTTACCTTCAAGGTCATGGTAATGTGTCATCAAAATCCCAAAATAACTTCCTAAAAATTGAATACTAGAGAAGCAAGTCTTCTTGCAAAACCTGAAGGGACAACTCTATAAATCTGAGGAAAGTTGGCAAGGCAGCAAAGTACTAGAACCCCACTTTTTTTCAAACCTGTGACATTCGAAAATAAAAAATCGGGCTTCGTCCAAACTTTGAAGAAACAGATCTTTAAATTTAAGCACCTTAGTTCAAAACAAAGATCCAAAAATTCGAAGACATTCATTTAACCCTCAAAGAACAGATCTCCGATGTGAAAACCTCATTAATTTTCGAAGAATTCAGCGCAATACCTCCATATGCTAAGATGCTGCAAAATCACCCAAAATTTTAGACATACAATACAAACTTCAAATGAACAAATCTTATAAAAAATATTGAGATATCAGATACTTTGCACAAAATCCTTAAGTTGTCTCCTAAAAGTGTTGAAGCACCGGATGCTACAAAAGCAAAACTTAAATTTGAGCAAAGCTATCGTGGTAACAAAACAAAACCGTACATTGCCTCCTAAAACCTTTGAGGCATTCCATTCAAACTCTAAATTAGACCAACGTCATCAATATTGCAACATTCACCCTAGAGAGGCCCAAAGTTGTAATTGATTGACACCAAAACATAACATATCTCACAAAAGACATTAATTTAAATTCTGAAATAACAGATCTCATTTTTAAGACCTAGTTAAGTTTAAAATACTGCAACACGCAATCTTCAGAATTAGACTCCCAAGACCAGACAATGTCTCCCAAAATATTAAGCCATGAGATACAGAATTTTAATGAATGTGCGTGTGTTCATAAAAATTTGAGGGCAACGTTGCCTCCTACCCTAAAATATGTCCCACAAGTTATCGGCTACGTGGCCCAAAAGCCGTAAAAATTCTCCTAATATAGTGAAACATCATAAACTAGAGGAGCAAATTGTTTTTACTAAATATGAAGAGATACATTTCTAAATTTATTGCAAGACAATAAAGCAGTAGAATTTCTTCTAAAACTTGAGATAACAGTCGACAATAAATAACCAAGGCTTCATCCAAACTTTCAATGAAAAGATTTAGCCTAAATTTGAGTTCCGTCCAATCTCAGTACACGCAACAGTTTAACGACAAAGTCGCAAACTTGGAGGCGTTCATTTAAACTTTTAAAGTACAGATCTCCGATTTAAAGATTACACCCCCAGAACCGCAAATTCTTCTAAAAATGTTGCGACATGAGATGCAAACTTTAAAAGAGCAGTTCTTTACGGATACGCGTATCATAGTATTCAAACACTAAACTTTCTGCTAAAAATCTTGAGATATCGGATACTTGGAACCGAAGTCGTAAACAGAACTTCGTTCAAAGTTTAAAAAGCAAATCTTCTCTAAATTTGATCACCTTCGTCGACTTGATAATAGTGATAATGTGTAACACCAAAACCTTGACTGCCCCGGCTAGTGTAGTGGTTAGCATGTTTGCCTCTATACCCAAGAGATGCGGCTTCAAACCCGATCGAGGCCGGTAAATTTTTCAGCGAAGAAAAGTTTAAAAAACATGCCTTCTTCTCGGATAAGGAAATAAAATCGTAGGCTTCGTGTCAATGTGATGTTGGCACGTTAAAAATCCCTCCAGATTCGGCAAAATTCTAGCAGACATGGCGAAATGACTATATAACAGTTCTAGTCCAAGAGAGCCAAGGTAAATTCCTCATCACGAACCCTCAACCACAAAAATGTGAACACAATCATTCAAACGCGAAAAGAACAAATCTCTGGAATTGATTCCGACATCATGGCTCCAAAGCCTTAAAATTTCTCCTTGGACATCATGTAAAATTTGAAGGTGCACGTTCTAATTTTGAGCACTTTGCTCAAATTGATAACTTTTATCATGGCACCACAATCTTTCCTAAAGTTTTTAAAAAATTCTATACACGATTTCGTTAAAATCTTCAAAGGTCAGATTTTCCCTAATTTTGAACACATTCATCATGTTTGGGCAGCCTATTTGATTATAATAGTTTGACACCAGAATCCTAAAATATTTCCCAAACTCTAAATATGATCGCCTTAGTTGTGACGCGACAGCTTGGCATCAAAGTCCTAAAATATTCTGCTCAATATGGTGAGATATCAGATGTCATAAAAGCGAACCTTCGTGCAAAGTATAAAACCAAACAACTTCTTCTACAACAAGAAGTAGGACTTCTTTTAAACGTTTATCAATTTTAGGGCATCCGGCGTACAGAACCTTCAGGATTATGATAGTTTGACGCCAACTTTTTTGTGACGTTGGATAATTGGGAAACACTGCTCCACCAAAGCTCGAAATAGATAGATTTTTAATTTTGGTCGCTTCTATTCTAGCATTAAAAGTACGGACCACCGTGTATAATGGCATTAACTACCAAATTCTCTCAAACATTTTGAGAGGTCAGATACTAGAGAAGCAGATTTTTATTCAACTTTTCGGAGGACATATTTATGATTTTGGGCATTTACATCAATGTTAGGAAAAGCTTTCTTTAGCGTCTCGTGGTTATGCTGCTTTAGCAACAAAATTCTATATCTCCCAAACATCCCAAACATTTTGCGACGTTAAATAACACAAAAACAGAGTTATATCTAAGCTCCAAATTTTAAGGGCTCCCTTCGAGGTTATAAGATAGCACCAAAGCTTAGAATTTCGTCCAAATACAATTTTCACGTGAAACATTGAATACAAAAGATATGTGTTCATCCAAACTCTGAAGGAATTTTCTCTGAAATCATACTTGCTCCTCAATGTTCTCTGATTTTAGTTAAACACCTTCGCCTGGTACAGTAGACATCGTCTCATAAATTACTCAATTAGACTGCTTTTCTAGTGAACTCTCCTTCAGCACTTATGTATGGACTGTTCTCGCCAACCTATTTCTGTAAAAAGGGCAGGGTCTTCGAGTTGATACAGATTTGGACGTAGTTCTCAAGTATCTTGCATAGTTAGACAAGAAAGCGCGAACATACCTTTCGGGCTGCGAAATTCCACCCACGCCGTAAGCATTAAATTCGCGCTACAATGGCGTTAATCCTACAGTTAATTGTTCTGAAATTTTAGGTGTCCCTGAATTTATTCCGATTTGGTATCCTGAAGTTACATCATCATCACACCAAAATCTTGGATGTTTTTCCAAGTACTTTGAGACTTAGATCATCAAAGCAGAAAAAATTTATCTGGGTATTCCTAGATCTTTACAATTTCAACAACTCCAAGGCTATTCCAACGTAACTATAGCTTGTAGAAAATCATGAGCGTTGGAGAAAATTTTATTCCTGTACGTGTCAGCACATGTTCCTTACCAAAGTGGTTGAAAGGTGTCAAATATTCTTTTAGTATCTTTTTAAAATTCATCCATCTTCAAATTCTGAATTTTTTCTGCAGAATTTTATATTAATTTCAATTCCTTTTAGCATTTTTCCGCACAAAATGGTGTCGGAAAATCCTTATTGGTTCAGAAATGTTGATCTTGAAAATCTTGTGAAAGTTTTGTAAACACGTTCAAAATTTTTAGAATGACTGTATCGGATGCAGCCAATTTTCTTCACGTTGTCATTGAAATTTAGTCCTACATTTAAGTCAGAAACATTGACATTTTATTCATATTGATTCATTTTCGTCCCATTATCTCATCTTTGTGAATTATCTAGATGCAGAAGCCTTGTACTGTTCAGATTTCAACCCTCATGGTCAAGTAGATTACACGCAAATTTGAATAAACACGATAAATGCGATAACTTTTTAAGGTCAAAAAGAGATTACCTTTTGGTGACAATTCGGCCTTGTCTAATTTCCTTCTCGGTTCGCACTTTAATGATTCGTGTTTTTGAGTTTACGTCATCTTTGTTGAATCTTTTACAAAGTGGGTATTTCGGAATAAATTAAAGATAAATCAAGGAAGAAAAGTGTCACAGATAAATATTTGAACGGAATTAATTGGACCAAGTTGTATTAGAAAAGCAATTTTGCGCATCTTAAAAATTAACTTGGAAATTGATTAATTGGTTATTTACAAAATGCGACCTTCTTTGGGGCATTGGTCTCGCTAAAACAAAAATTAAAACTATTACAGTTATCTAAATTAGTAATAAGGTGCGGTATTTTCTTACAGCCCGTCCCTGAACTTTGCGCTAAAATCTTGGTTTATTTATGTTGTTTTGAATTGAACACTTAATTTGCTCAGTAAAACAAGTAATTTAACGACTTTTCTTTGTATGCAGGTTTATTAAAGTTGACGCAAATTGTAATTGAACTTCATCATTTTAGGTGGGGATAACGATGATTAAATCCTGATCGGTTGTCCCGTTCCCATCTCTATAAATGCATAAGGGCCTGGTGACATATGTGCATAGTAGACAAGATAACTTTTGATAGGATCTCATCCGTGCAGCTGGGCTTTTGTATTATACCAATTTTAAAGTAACATTAAATATGTGCGATATAGATCAGTTATTGCTCCAGGATGTGATTCTTTATGCCAGGATAGAACGTATTGGAAAGCTCATTTTACTACCGCTTCATGAACGTGCCCAGCTTTAACTTTGAAATGACTAATTATCGCCGAACTTGGAAGCCTCACTTTACAAATGGTCCTATCTAGATGATTAATGAGTTATGTTTATGGTAACTTATAGTAAATGGTATTTACCTACATTAGGTGGGTTGATTTATAAAACGATAAAGATTCAAAATTCCGTGTGATTGAAGACATTCTTAATATTAAATTTAGATATGATTGATTACTTGATACTTAATCGCCTTGCCTTTTCATGTTCTTACGTATTTAACCGACAAATAAATAAAAACTTTGAATAAACTACACCGACAATTAGAACAAATTGGATATTAAGTGACACTAAAAAGTAAGTTTCAGGTTATTAATAATTACTGAAAATAGAAATGCTTTTGTAAACAAGTGAAGACTGAAAGGCATTATTTATAATTAATTTCCATTTTTTTACCCTTTCACCTAAAGTTTTTCGCGTTCAAATTTATGATTATTTTATTTTTGAACAAAAACGGTTTTGGAACTTGAAATTAAGCTGCTGCTTCGTATGAAAGCATCAACTTTTGTAATCACAATCACAATCAGTTTTTGCATAACTCTAGAAAGTCAAAATCCTTTGCCCCAAAATGCTATCAAAAGCACTGAATTGCGAGATTCGACCTTGAGATTTTCTTACTATAATCTCAAATATTCTATAGTAAACAAATCATGAAGGACGCAAGAAATTATGTATTTTACTCTAAAATGTATGAACGAACTAAAAGCTGTACTGGGTGTTGAGGTTTCATGAAAATATCACAATTTTTTGACGAACTCAAAAAGTAGAGAAAATAAACTCAACAAAATGGCCAAAATGTTTATCTAATAGATTGTAATGAAATTTCAAATTAGCATAAATACTAGAACCAGTGGCGGAGATAAATGGGTACACTGGTTGTACAAATTCCATGTTTTATTAAGATTTTTTGGGTTAAAATTGCTCAAAGTATCACCTCATGAGGTTATGACATGAACTTATGTTACACCCTGTATAGCAAAAGATCAAACTTATTAGCAATGACGTCATACGAACAATTTCACGCGTGGCAGCTTTGCGGGGCGTTAGAAGATGGGGGTATCTGTTAAAATAACTTTACAAATAGCTAAGAATAAGTATAAATCAACTAATTAATTTATAAAACTGTATAATAACTTACGTAATTACAGTTAGTTACAATAATTCAACAACGTTGTCTAAAGATTGCCGATCATCGCCTATGCTACTGGTAAGCTTTCACTACGGTAATGTTTTATCGCCATCTTCGTCACCATCTCGCGTACTGTCGGCGATAATCGAGCAGTGCATTTTGTATACAGTGACCAACAATCACTATAAAACGGACAGCTGGTAACTTCAATACAAATTGAAGGCGTCGTAATACATTACTATATTACTTATACCTGACGTCACTGCCTTTAATTTTAATTTTCTACTTTAGGCCAGAAAGATGCATAGGATATAAATCGCCAAGGTGGGGAAAAGGTGTTTCTTATTTTACCCATTTACCTTCTGTGTAAATACAAGTCTGACAATCATAAATCTGTGAGATATTCTACTCTCACGAAGCTTTTCAGAAGCGGCTTTCAAAAATGGGTCCATTGGTAGAAAGGATTTTAATATTACTTTTTCGTTTAGAGCAATTCTTCGAATTTAAGAGTGTAAGGTGTTATTGAATAATAATCAACGCACTCTATATTATAGAAAATGTGATAAAAGAATCACCGATTGTTGAATAAAAACGTAGGTGCTTCATGATTTACCATCAGCTCAAGTTGTTTTTATAATAAATTCATTTTTATGTAAAAACAATTTTAATCGTTTTTTATTTCACTTTTCCTAAAATTCTTAAGTGCAAATGTTGCTTTATAATTCAAATATGAAGTAACTATTTCAAAGACGACTAGAAACAGCAAATTATTAACATAAAATAAACAAAGTGTAGAATCTGCTTCATATTTTACCAACAGTTTTATATAACGAATGAATGTCAAAAAACTATTTTTGTCAAAAGCTGAAGTTTTTTATTTATGGAAGTGAAAAATCCACTGATGTTTTTAATTTTACCCTCACCTAAAAGGTTCCGCAATTAGCATCGACATACGAATCTTGAAATCACAAACCACAACCATGCCTTGTTTTACCTCCAAATACCGTTTTGAGCAATAGAAGCTTTGAGTTCGGAAGAAATGCGTGGGAAAATTATTGAGAAAGGTTGTTATCTTAAATTCAATACTGAAAGACCTAAAATAAACATTACAAGTATTTCATATTTTACCCTTAATACTGTAGCTATTATAAAAACAACAAGAATCATTAGAATATGCTAAGATGTTCAAGAGGAAGTTTATCTTTGCCTTCACCACCAACATAGATTAAAAATTCAATTTCACGCAAGACGGCGCTTTAGAATCGGTACATGCAACTGGTGCTTCATCAGAAAAATTAACAAATAAAAATCTCATTTGAGTTCAAGTTTCGCAGACATCGCTTCTCATTTTAGTCTAGCTTTTATGATAAACGCAAAAGTATTTTTAAACAAAAATCTCAGCCTAAAAATTAGAAAGCGCCAAAAACATATGCTGTTTAATTATGTCTAAAATACATTTTATCAAAGTGTGGCCTTGTTACTAAAGGAAGCACAATTTTTGGCTATAGAACATAGTTGCCTAAAATGGCTTTACAGCATTATTTGATTTACCTCCACCCTGTGCTCAATATATTCTTCAATAAAAACAACTTCCTAATCCAAAGTTGTGAAATCTTTCATCACGAAGTGATAACCCGGATCTGATGTTTCACTAGAAAAATATTTTGAATAATAAAATATTTTTAAGCACAAGAATTACCTTGAATCCAATGAGGAGCACACTTCTCCATCTGAGAACTAAAATGGAAAAAACATCAAAGTATTCAAAATGGCATCACAACTGTTTCAATGTTTACCCTCAATCAGGTTCTGTGTAACGAAATTAGCTATTATGTGCAGATGAAAAGAATAGCAAACATTAGTTTTCCTAAAACCTTCTATACTAAATATAAAATAAAACATTCTAAACTTGTACAAATATTTACACGGTTCTATTTTCAAGAATGATTTAGTCCGTTGATAAACTAGGCTAGTTTGAGAATTAAAATGGGCAGAGTCATAGTAGCCACAATGGCGGCACGACTGTTTAATGATTTACCTTCAGTTAAAAGTTGTCAACATCGTAATACTAGTAATCCATCTAAGAGTTTGCCCCAAATATTTATAACCATTATATTATTAAAAATGACTTAATACATCGGTAAACTATAATTTAAGTAGAGGATAACAATGGAAGAAAGGTCAAAGTAATAAAAATGGCGTCACAACTGTTTTGAGTAAACACAACTGTGTAATTGTGATTCCAAAGCAATCATTAGCTTTACCTAAAATCTTTACTAAATATAAAATCAACTTCGGGTAAGTTTGATGCTTCACTAGAAGCAGTTCTTTTACCTTCGCCTAAGTATTTGGCACCAAATAGTTCAAACATTATATTTTTAAGAATAACAATTCAGTGATAACTTAGAATTAAAACAGAAGAAACACCATGCCGTCACAACTATTTTACGATTTATCTCAATCCAATTCTGAGCGAACGCAATCACGTAATTATGATTAATGTTTACCATGAACAACGAAGAAAAATGGCAAACGTTCGGTTTACTTAAAATCTTATATACAGAATATAAGAAATCAATTTCGAAGCAGTTATTTTACCTTCACCTAACGATTTTGCAGCAAATATTTACAAACATACTATTTTTAAAAATACCTTAATCCATTAATAAACATACTTTTAGAGACTAAAAATGGAAGAATGACGTCATAACTTTTCAATCTTTAGCATCAATATGTTTTTGAGCGAACGCAATTTTTGTAATTTTGGGTAACGAAAGTATCGTGAATAAGGGAGAAAGATGGCGTACACAGGCTTTGCCTAAATCATTCTCTAATGCTTCATTAAAAACAATTCTTTTACTTTCACCTAAGTATTTTGCAGCAATACTTACAAACGTTTTAGTTTTAAGACTAGATTGACCCATGGGTAAACTTATTCTTTAATTTGAGAATTAAAATGGGAGATAATCAAAGTAATCAGTGCTTCATGATTTACCCATAATCAAAAGTTTCTCAACATATTTTTGAACAAACTTTATAATGTTGATTAATGACATGCTTATCATGAATAAAGGGGAGGGATAGGTTAATTTAAACTTTTCTATGTTAAATATAAAAATCATTATTGTTTGGTGCTTCATTAAAGGCAGTTCTTTTATTTTTGCGTAAATGTTTTGAAATAAATACTTACAAACATTCGACTTTTAAGAATGCGATAAACCTACACTTGAATATCATAATTAAAACGAAAGAAGCATCGACATAATAATAATGACGTACAGCTATTTTGCGATTTACCCTCAATCGAACGTTTCTCAACACATTTTTTAAAAACCCAGATGTTTAATTGTGATTAACGAAAATGTTTATCATTAACGAAGTAGAGAGGTAACAAACATAAAATGCACCAAAAATTTCGTATATAAAACAGAAACCAATCCTGGGGTGCTTCATTAGAAGCCATTATTTTACTCTCAATTAAGAGCTTTCCCCAAATATTTACAAACATCAGTAAACTTATATTTTACTCTTCACAAAATGAGGAAACGTCAAAGTAATCGATATAGAATCAAAACTGTTTCAGGATTTACCCTCAAATTAGTTTTAAGCAAACCGCTCTATGATTATGATTAATGACAATGCTTATCGTGGCCAAAGGACAAGAATGCAAACATTAGTTTAACCTAAAATCTACTATATTATATAGTATAAAAGTAATTTTCGATAAAAGTTTAGTGCTTCACCTTCACCTAGGCGTTTTATAAAAAATTATTTCCAAACTTTCAATTTTTAACCATGACTGAATCCTCTTAGTCTCTAGATTTAGAATTAAAATGGAAAAGTACCAAAGTAATCATAATTGCGTCATTTTTTGTGATTTATCCGCAATCAAAAGTTTCACGGCACATTTTTAAGCGAGCACAATTGTATAGTTATTATTAATAAAACTGTTTCTCATTTATAAGGAAGATAGATATCAAAAATACGCTGAACCTAAAATCTTGTACATAAAATGTACAAAAAAATGGTAAGCAAAGTTTGATGCTTCATTAGAGGTAGTTATTTCACCATCATCTAAGCGTTTTACAGAAACCTGGGCTATATACATTTCAAATTAGAATGGAAGAGCTATCAAAGTTTTCAGATTTACCCTCAATCAAGAGTGTCTCGGCACATTATTATTAATAAAACTCCTTTTCCATTAATAAAGAAATGGGATAACAAACATACGCTGAACTTAAAATCTTCTACACAAAATATAAACATCATTGTAAGTAAAGTTTGGTGCTTCATTAGGAGCAATTCGTTTACCTTCACCTAGGCTTATTATAGCAACTATTTATAAACATTCAATTTTGAAGGATAATAATCCGTTGATAAATTCAAGCTTTAAACTTAGAATTCTAAAGGGAAAAGTATCAAAGTAATTGTGTCATACTGCCTTATGATTTACCCTCAATTAAAAGGTTATCAGCTCATTTATTTTATTATTAATAAAACTGTTTTCCATGACAAGAAAGAAGGATATCAACATACGCTGTACCTAAAATCTTGTACACAAAATATAAAAAAAATTATTGTAAGTAACGTTGGGTACTTCGTTAGAAGCAGTTCATCTACCTTCACCTAAGCGTTTTATAGCAATTATTTATAATCATTCAATTTTTAAGAATGATTTAGCCCGTCCATAAATTTAGAATTAAAATGGGAGAAGTATCAAACTAATTGTAATGGCGTTCAAATGTTTTGGTGCTTCACTAGAAGCAGTTCTTTCACCTTCATCTAATCGTTTTCCAGCAAAATTTTACCAACACCATATTTTTAAGAACGCTTACTTCATTAATAAACTTCAATTTGAGAATTAAGGAAGAAACACTAAAATATACAAAATAGCGTCACGACTATTTTACGATTTACCCTTAATCTCAGATTTCCCAAACTATTTTTGAGCAAACACAACTTTGTAATTCCGATTAATGAAATTGTTTATCGTGAATATGCAGAAGGATGGCTAACATTAGCTTTATATAAAATAACCTGTACTAAATATAAAAAGAAAATTTTGCGTATTGGTGCTTCACTGAAGAAGTCTTTTACCTTCATCTAAGCGTTTTGCAGTAAATATATATCAACATCATATTTTTAAGAACGCTTACTCCACTTTTACCTTCATCTAAGCGTTTTACAGCAAATATTTACCAACATAAAATTTTTAAGAATGCTTACTTCATTGATAAACTTTAATTTGAGAAGAAGCATTAAAATATTCAAAATAGCGTCACGATTATTTTAAGATTTGCCCTTAATCTCAAATTTCTCCAAATCTTCTTGAGCAAACACAACTTTGTAATTCCGATTAATGGATTTTTTTATCATGAATATGCAGAATGATGGCTAAGATTAGCTTTATGTAAAATCACCTGTACTAAATATAAAAAAAAATTTGCGAATTGGTGCTTCACTGAAGCAGTCTTTTTTACTTTGATCTAAGCGTTTTGCAGCAAATATTTACCAAGATCATATTTTTAAGAACGCTTACTCCATTGATAAACTTTAATTTGAGAATTACGGAAAAAGTATTAAAATATTTAAATTAACGACGCGACTATTTTACGATTTACCCTCAATCCGAAATTTCTCGAAATGTTTTTGAGCAAATACAACTTTGTCATTCTGATTAATGGAATTGTTTATCATGAATATGCAAAAGGATGGCCAACGTTAGTTTTATATAAAATCACCTGTACTAAACATAAAAAGAAGATGTTGCGAATTGGTGCTTCACTGAAGAACTCTTTTACCTTCATCTAAGCGTTTTCCAGTAAATATATATCAACATCATATTTTTAAGAACGCTTACTCCACTGCTAAACTTTAATTTAAAAATTATGGAAGCAGCATTAAAATATTCAAAATAATATCACGACTATATTAGGATTTACCCTGAATCCGAAATTTCTCAAAATGTTTTTGAGCAAACACAACATTGTAATTCCGATTAATGGAATTATTTGTCATCAATATACGGGAAGTGGCTAACATAAGCTTTGTATAAAATCATCTGTACTAAATATAAAAAGAAAATGTTGCGAATTGGTGCTTCGCAGATGAAGTCTTTTACCTTTATCTATGCGTTTTGCAGCAAATACTTATCACCATCATATTTTTAAGAACGCTTACTCCACTGATAAGCTTTAATTTGAGAATTATAGAAGAAGCATTAAAATATTCAAAATAGGGTCACGACTATTTTACAGTTTACCCTTAACCTCAAATTTCTCAAAACGTTTGTGAGCAAGCACAATTTTGTAATTCCGATTAATGGATTTGGTTATCATAAATATACAGAAGGATGGCTAACATTAGCTATATATAAAATCACCTTTATAAA
>JAHWXV010197446.1:0-17040 GCA_024586415.1 Phrixothrix hirtus | reverse complement strand
CAAATCCAGAAAGGATTCAGTAGTTGGTGTGACTACTAGAAGCTTGGAGTAGGCAGATTGAGACCAAGTAACTAGTAGTTGGGAACTATTCGGTGCTTGGAGTAGACATATTGAGACCAAGTATACAATAGTTTGGAGAGCTGAGCCTACGGCATCAGTAAAGCGCCTTCACGGCGAGAGGCTTCTCGCTACCCGCCGTCACGTTCCGCCAGTTCGCTACTGACCACCATCCTGCTCGGACGACAGCGCCGTCTCGACCGTCGACAGCCGTCTCTCGCCGCCAGCCTCCTGTGACTACCAGCCGCCCAGTCGACCCGTGTTGCACCCGCCGTGGATGACCTGCCGCCACCACCCAGCGTCCCGACGCCCCACGTCCCCACGCAGTAAGTACGCGTGTATTTTATTATTAACTATTGAGTCCGATTTTAAACATTTTTGTAACATACACTAGACACTTGATCCTCGTTATCGTGGTCAGCTAACTTGGAATCGACCTTAGTTAGTTTATTACACACTTGATCCTCGTTATCGTGCCCAGTTAACTTGGAATCACACATTAGTTATCAATTAGTTAGTTTGTCCCACACTAGACATTTGATTCTCGTTATCGTGCCCAGTTAACTTGAAATCAAAACCTTAGTCATAGTTTTAGTTAGTTTAATCCCTGCTAGATACTGGAGCTTAGTATTGTGCTAGTAAACTCAAACTCCTAGACTTAATTCCTTTGTTATTTACACTAGACACTAGAGCTTAGTATCGTGCTAGTAGCGTAAGAACTTAACATTAATGAGCTTCTCTCTCATAAACAATTAGCTGGTTGTAGCCATCACGCCATGCAGAGACCTGCAAGAACGATGCAGTGTGGACGTGGCCACATATCGCTCGTGCGTAGTTCAAGGGATAACCCCCTTGTAAAATCTTGAAAGGCCAGCTCAGATGAATGTTATGAGAATTGAATTCTTGGTACTCTATGCGTCAAGTGAAGTTACAGTTACAAAGTAGGTTCATTGAATAGTAGTATATGCATATTATGTAGATGTAAATAATATCAGCGGCTTATTATTAGCAATTTCACTTGAAACGAAGTGTCTTGAATTAAGAGCATTTGATTAAAATTGGAAATAAAAGCCTTGGCTCGAGAGGTGAATAAAAATGGCATACAGTTATGTAGGTACAATTTGAAATGAATTTTCTTCTAATAAGAAGTGAACTTGCTGTCTTCAGATAAACCTGTAAAATAACTTAAATATTCTGCAAATATGTCCAATTACTGTATATATTTAAGGATAGAAATTGAGAAATATTTTAGAATTTGCAAGTGTAATTTTATAGCTTGAGAAACAAACAAAAACTCCTTATAGTTAATTACAATTTTAATTGAATTTTCACTAAGAAGTGAAATTGACGTCTTCAAATAAATCCCTAGAATAACTTAAATATTTTTATAAAGTTATTTCTAATTACTGTGTATATCTAAGGATATAGATAGGGAACATACTCAAAAAGTTAAATGTATAATGTTTAGGAATCTCAAATTATTGACTCTCGCTTTATTAATAAAAACAAATAAATTTGATTTTTTCCCTTAAACTTGCAAGAGAACTAATAAAATTCAGAGGACGTATTTAAAAATTTACAACTGTAATTTATAAGGGAAACCTCATTGAAATTTCTGTTATTAATTAAGCAAGTAATTGATAGAAACATTCAATTGACACAATACACTAAAAGCTCTCGTATAAAAATAAATACTTAAAGCGGAAATCTCGCTCAAATTATGATATTCTGTCTTCATTACGCTCAATTAAGTTACAAAATGTCTAATTGTTTCCGCGAGCAATGTTATTGCATGCAATTAAAGGAGCGTACAACGTCATAAGATGTAGTGGGGAAATATAAGATATATTTGACAGCTAAATTTGATTATATCTAAATTCATAAGATATTAGAAAAACTCGATTAGTCTAATTAAGCGTCTGCTTTGTGATGACATTGAGAATTTAAATGTCCGTCAAAATTGTCACATTGGGGCAAAATACGATATTCTGATATACGCTGATATACTGATATAGGACAGAATTTACTCGAGATTGCGTTCCAAAAATTACCGTGTGGCGGTAGTGAAACGAATCGCCTCGATTGTCGACAACATCATGAGTTGAGTGCAAAATGACCGCTCAAGTCGCCTTTCCTACATTGATTTCCAGAGTGAATTCAACAACACAATTGGGACAGGAATTGTTATAAACTTAAGTCATAAGGACGGCGGCCTGTGTTTAGGCGTTTACTTTTTTCTATTTCGAATGATACTGCGTAATCGAGTTAATAATTATCCTAATATTGCATTTTAGGTGAATACGACTTTTATTGGCGAATTTATAAAGCAACCGGCGAGAGCATTCTTCACTGTAGGTGATGTTTCAAATGGCGATCTATTACACGAAATGTTTACATATCTATAACGAAAAATAGTTAACTAATTGAATCAGACATTGAGAATTGTAACTTAAGTGGTTAGTTTAAAACTAGCATCATCGAGAGTACCTATATTACATCAGGTTGATTAGTTTGTGGGAAAGGGGTGCAGTTGGATTTTATCCTCAATAATATCATTCGAAGATAAATAAACCAATGACATGAAGGCGTGTTTACAGATTTTGATGATGGCACTCCCCGTATAAGCCGTGACGTGGGGAGGGGGGCGGATCATATATGGAGTTTCCAAAACCAATAAAGAGCAGAAAGACTTCCATAAAGGTGAAAAATAATGCTAATTGTTGTTTTCCTTGGGCAATTACTTTAGCCTCTTTTCCCCGTAATGCGCATAACGATCAAATAATCTTCTGCCCTCACTGTAGTTTAGAATTAAAGCTGGAATGCATTAATTTCACGGTAAATCACTAAAGAAACATGGATGCATCTAGAGGAGGTAGGGAGGCTTCAGTGCACACCCTCAATATCACTATTGCTGGATTAAAGATTTGGTAAAGATAGTGCGAATTTAGATTACTCCTTGCAATTTACATTACACACTTGCGATTGGTGCCTGGGTTACGGTAAATCGCAAACTAAATTTAGTTTACACATTGTTGACCATAGAAGTATGAACGATTATGGTATAATTCTGCCTAAGGAGAGCGAGTATATTGAGTTTCGATACTTTAGGTACTACTAAAACATTTAACAAAGAGTAAACGGTAACGACACCGTACCAAAAGTTGACAAATAATTACGGTTGGAACCACCAGTCTAGTGAAGTGGGAATTTGGATGCCAAAAACAACAATGGTTACAAATGCCAATGATTTTCAGTCGATTGTTTGAGAACGTAATTTAAGATGGCGACATATTGTGAAAATGCCTTTTGATCAGAGTCGATAACCGCTTATATGTACTGGGTTGACTTAGAAAAGACGCGTGAGGCAAAACGACCTATTATTGCCTCCGGCGCAAATTTTTATTTTTTTAATTCTTAGAACAATTAAGACAGTTCTTGACAATGAAGTACTTTTTACCACAAGAAAAGAAATAGATTCGCTGCCTTATAACCTTATAAATGGTGTCTCTGTGACCAAGAGTGTTACAATTCCATCACGTCGTAATGGATGTAAAATGTCTGTATACTATTAAGGGATTCTAAGACTAGTCAGACCATTTTTACTTTTCCAACTATAATTACCTGATATGGCGTCAAGTGAATCACATTATAGCGTGGATCCTTTATTTCATAAATAACTGATTTGGAAAATGAGTGCCGTGCCTACGAGGTTTTACAGAAATGTAACACCTCCACGACAAGTTTTAGCTAATTATTTATAATACTTCAATTGCTTTAGGATCAAAGACCAGAATTTTTAGGTTATAATATAACCTAACCTTGCATTGTCGTGATACAGAATGGTTCGTTGTTTTTATTTTTCTTTTCGCATTTAAGGCAAAACATGTGGTAAATACATGGTTGTATACCATTCCGCAATTTACAGTTTACGGTCCTTTACGGGTATCATAGTCACATGATCAGCTTTTGAGACAAACAAGCGATCATTTTTTTGAAAGCACCACGAGCACCAATGAATTTAATTGGGTTTTCTTTATTTTGAAGTACCCAAACAGTCGACTGTTGTTTCGTTTCAGGTTCATAGACGCATATAATAAACTCTCATCGCCATTGACAATGTCGTATACCAAATTTGCTGTAACTGAGTTGAAGAGTTTAAGTGTTTCTCGTACCATTTGACACGAGTTCGTTTTTGAGCCTTAGTTGATTTATAGGGAAATCCATCGTGAACATAATCAACATAATCTTTTTACACACAATTACTCACAAATTTGACTTTCTTGTTGCATATCGATGCGTAAGTGTGACTGTAATTCTCTATAAGTTACATGGCCATCTGCATTTATGATTACCGCACAATATCAACTTTTTCTGCTGTTTTTGATGTCGTTGGTCGACCTTCATATACATCATCACTAAGGTTACTACGAACGAATTTAGATTTTTGATATCAACGAAACACAATTGTTCTTGATAGTGCCTTATCATCAAAAGCAGTTTTTAGATTAGCGGTACACTCCTTTTCACTTCTTTTCAGCCGACAATGAAACAAAATCATTACTTGAAGATGTTCACGATTTAAATCCATGTTTTTTCTGCGTCTTCTTTTTACTTTAAAATTTTCTGCAATAGAACGTTTTTATATAAATCCTTTCTGTCACAGTTGTTTCTCAGTAGAAATGTCAAGCTTTACAAATTTTGTATGACAATTGTCTTATGGACTGCCGTGTTGCCTCATCCAAAAATTGAACCAGCATCCCTCGTATATAGATAGACAGCACTTTTTTATAGCCCCCGAAGAAGAAATCATAATCACTAATTTCAGGTGAACTCGTTCATTCAATTGAAAGACAATTACGAACAATTCATTTTAATGGAAACTTTCCATCCAATCATGTTTGCACTACACTTGAATTGCGTATTGAAGTTCTATCACTTGGAAAAATCAACTCAAGTCTCTCATTAATTAATAAATCACCAAATGTAACAATAAATGCAATCTTTAAACAATTTAAGGATCAGTGCATTTAACGTATTAAAAAAGAAAATCGAACCAATTATTTTAGTGTTTAAATTTGCATATCAAACATCAACTTATTCAGAATACTGTCTTCTACAATTAAATAGCTAGTAGGGGTTCTCTTGTTACACACGTTACACGGTATTGGCAATTCTGTGTTTAAGCTCTGTCGTTGTAGTGAAGGTTGTTTCATCATTAAACAATTTTTTTCAAAAGTTTATATAATTGAAAAAGTTATCTTGGCAACAGACACATTCCATTCGTCCATGAAGATGGTCATTTTGAAGAACGTGTAAAACTTTTAGTGGGTAGGACTTTATTCTGACCTAAGGGATATTTAATTTACAGACATCATTCGTAACTCGATTATTGCGATATGGTTGTAATATTGCTGCATCTAAAGGATGTCTTCGATTACTCAAACCTAATGCCTGTGGATATAATTTCACAATATTTTCAATAACTATAAAGAGTCGACTGATATAAGCGGCAAGTCTATGATGAATAGGTAGAGGTTCACGATGTTTGGCATTAAATTCTGTTATCACCAGTCTTCTAAACTCTACTTTTTCCAAAACATTTAATCGTTCGGTCATTATTTAGTAAGTAGTACTTAAATAGAATATTTTATTAATCAACATTTGTTAAATAAAATATTTGATTGATTAGCATTTATTTATGGCCAACTAAATGTATTTCTTATGCCATTCTTGTTAATTCATATACTAGAAATCTGAAAGCAACGAGACTTCCCTTCGTACCATTAATAGAAAACGATTTGCTTTCCTATGGTTCGTTCCTTATTTGTTTTATTTGAAGTACGGTTCCAACCAAAATATGTAATAAATAATTAAAAACGTAAGATTAGTTACAAAATAGTTTGCTTTTGGCTTAATAATGATAATATTTCAAGCCAGAACTTTTAAATTACATTATAACCAGTTACAAAGTAGAACTAATGTCTCAACCTCCTAATAGTCTCGATTTAAGTTCTAATGATTTCTTTAGATTTCCAAAACTTAAACATCGTGTACGCGGTTATCGATTTGCAACGCCAGACGAAGCAGTTGAAGCGTTTGAGAATGAAATTTTGGGTGTTCCGAATTCTGGGTTGAAAGTATTTTATGACAATTGGTTTAGTCGCATGAAAAAATGTAGTGTGTGAAGAGAAAATTTTTTAAAAGCAATAAAGTAATTTTTTTAATTCTAAGTACATTCGTTATTTTTAATATCCCGAAATTAAAGTAGCATTCCTCGTAGAATACACCTAAAAATGTACAGAATCTATATCAGGGGATTTAACAGGCCTCCTGTTATATTTTTCCAAAAATGTTAGGAAAATTGGTGATTAACAACAGAAGACGTTTAGAAGAATTAATTCGTTTGCAGAGCGACTTTATTAAAAACAACGTTATTTAAATTATTTTCAGGTTCAATACAATTTTTAAAATTTATTAACTAGTTCATTTTTGTACGCAATTAAAATAAGTTGACAGTTTTTAAATATTCAAATTTCTTTGTGAAACTTTGATTTTAGGTGTTTTTTGTAATTTACAAGTACTTTCTATAATGCATTTTGTTGTATCTCAATCGCTACTATGGCTTTACCTCATACGCTAATTTTTAAGACAAGAATGGTTAGATTGTTTTTGCACAGAAACGCGTGTATCAAAGGTAAATATTTCATATTCATTGCTTGTAAAATAAACCAGTTACCTAGGAGTGTGCATTTAAAGTGAAACGCACATGTTGTAATAACATTTAATAACCTGGAATCAGAGTACAACAAAAACGCATAACGTGAGAACTGAAGTTTTGTATTCTCACTAAGGAAATTGGTAATTTCAATATTTCCTTCTTTTCCTCCTCTTTCATTATTTGTTGAAATATTTTGAAAAATTGTTTTAACTGTCGTTTCTAAGATAGGTTCTCTTGTTTTTGAATTATGAGAATGACTAATTGAATCCATAGTATGATTTGATCAATGTGAATTGCTTCCGTCCAAATTAACCCGATCAAATTCATTCGACAATCCTGTTGACAACTACATACTAAATTAATACTGTATATTATAGAATATTGATTAAAATTTAATATTATAACATAATGTATGTGTCATAGTATGATTATGACTATCACATACGGCTGATAATGGATACGTACTAAATCCACAATCGGTACAATGAATATGTCCATAAATAATGTGTATTTAATTGAATCGTTACAATATTAGGTATTTTATTTAACATATTCATATGTAAACGTAAATAACATTTTTTACACATACATGCAACTTTTGTTTCATGATCGCGAAATATTACAAAATATTATTCATAACATCGAATTAAAAGTTCTTTGCACATATTATCACTAATGACATAAATATCCATGAATTTCAAAACCAATATAATCAGAATGATAACATATATCAGGAAATACAATATATTGACCTGCTTTCCAATTTTTTTTAAATTTATATAAATAATTAAAATTTACCACATTTGGGCTCGTTCAGACGATACGTACATTTATCGAATCGAAATTGTTTTTATCGTATACGTACGATACGAACACGAATGTTCACACTTATATTTTCGTATACGGATTAATATACGAATTCGAATTTGTATTAAACACCAAATATTTTATTGTGCTATTACCGTGATGGATGACAATGTTATGTTTGTAATATAATGGTATTTTTATGGACACAAACGAAAGAGAAAAAACAAAAGCTACTGGGATTCAGTTTAGGTGCCTTTCAAACCCTCATTTGGCAATGAAAAAATGATGCAGTAAAGTTTCTAATTACTATAGAATGGCTATTGCTTCATTTGCTGCTTTATTGAATAAAATTATAAAAAACAAGCTCTAGGAAAAGAGCATCTACTTTCTTGGAAAGCATTCAATTACTGCTAAACGGCGTGATCTTGCAGCCTTGGGCATTCGATATACGGAACAAAATTCACATCATTTGAACGCTCTCTATAATATCAATGCGCCACTGTCGTACTGATTGAATATTTTTCCGAATCGGTATGTTCGGACGGCAATAGCAAATTCGAATGACAAAATCAAAAATCTACGATTTTATAACGGATACGTAAAATATGAACAAGTCAATTTAAATCTATGCGACACTGTTTCATTCAGAAAAATTATCATTTCGTAAATTGGTCTGAATACGTACCGTGTGAACGTGCTCTAACTCCGCGTTCTCCATTATTATAGGTATTTGGATTGATAAAGCAAAATTGACTCGAAGCAAAGGATGGATTTTCAAATTCGTCTTCAAAGGACTCTACAAATAAATCTTGGATCATATAGGATGATACATCTTTGTTTGTTTCTCCAAATTTTATTTGACGACTTGTACTTGTTTGATTTTCTACTCTTACGGCTGGAACTGGCAATGGTATCGACCTTAGTGTTACTTGAAGGCTTGTACTTCAGCAGCAATTTCGCCAAGGAGTTCTATAGCATCACCATTAACAGACACTATGACAAGTAATTGTATATTCGTCTACAGCATTTTCTTAAAAATAACTGGTACAACCATGTACAGCAACTTAAATACTGTTATGAGAGTCACAAAAAAAAGAAAAGTTTATGAACCTTTGATTGATCATCACAGCTGCAGCATCAACAAGCGTTGATCAAATCGAAGGTCAAGGTTAGCCGGGCGGGGTCAGCCGGGCGGTGTCAGCCGGACGGGGTCAGCTGAGCGGGGTCAGCCGGGTCGGGGGATCGAATCGACTTCTTCATGATTCATGTCCACTCATGATTCATGAGTTGTAAGGTTTATCGTATTCAATCTCCACATCCTGATAGCTAAAGTCTCATCAAAGTGTTCGATCTCCGGCTTCATTTAATAAAGAACTACCGAAATTAAACGTCAATTCAAGATACACATTAATTGTAGCAAATATCTTGTTTTTAATTATATAAAGAACTAATAACACTTACTTACCAAATTAAATAGCTGTATTTTAATTTGTTTGAGTTAAAATGATTAGTATCTATTTTTATTAAGCGGATAGGAATTTTACATAGTGTAACAAATTTAGAAACAATTAAAGCTCAATGAAACATTCTGGAACAATCCAGAAGGTTCTTTATAACTAATTTAGGCGACGCAATTTTAAATGACCTATTAGTGCGGTTGATATGTACCCAATTAAATCAAAGTCAGCAAAGAGTCATATCATTTCAATTAATTTCATTATTATGATGACTAGTTTTATTGCTTACTAATATAATATTTTCTAGACTTCTTCTTTCTGTCTAAATAGCAGACTAAATTCCCTTGGTTTTTAGTTTTTAATTACAATTGTGTCCTTTTAGTCACTGTTATATATAAATAGAAATATAGACGTTTCTTGTTAGCTTACTATAAAATAAATATTTAAATAAATATGTGTAAATAAATAACCCTAATACTAGTGGATATAAATAAACACTTTTAACCAACTATCTAGTCTCGTTACAGTGCTAGTATTAATTGCTTTCTGTGCCAATAACAAGAAACGGAGAAAAAATATGGAGTCATTGATGGAAATTCAAAAGGTGCAGGACGAATTGAAATCCAATCAAACTCAATTGCAAAAAAATTGATTCCAGTCACGAAAAAATGGATTCCAATCAAACTAGATTACAAGAAAAGCTAGATTCCAATTAAAATAAATTGCAAGAGGAAATTCCTAACAAATTAAAGGCAAAAATGGTATCCATTAATGCATATCAAAGCAAATGCAAGACGAACTTAAAAGGAATCAAGCTATATTACAGAATGAATTGATATTAATCAAATAAAAGTAAACTACAGGATAAAATCAAGTAAAAATGTATTAAGAGAAGAATTTAAATTAAGACAAATCAAATTATAACAGGAACCAACAAAAGCAATCGGAGACGTTACTAATGAGATGTCACCAAAATACGAGAAGGGAACAATAAGTGTGATCAGCTACATCAAAGGTTTATCTTTCTTACTCTAAATAAAGAAGTCAGCATACTTAAGAAGGATACGTCGCTATTGCTCATTAAAAAATAGCCGAAGTGAATGTATAGCAAGTTTATCACCTGTCAGTGATTGAAAATGACATGACAAGCATTATAAGTCTCGCTAAAGTACCCACGTATGATCGGAAGATGTATTGGCCCAATTACCATAAACAATTCACGGCAGCCGTAACATCAAATGGATGGACAGTTGAAGAAAAGGCAACAGCCTTGATATTGGCTCTATGACGGGATGCTTTTGGCATGATACAGACCAACCGGAAGATCTACAGAATAATCTGGACTACCTTGTTTCACGAATGGAAACGCAGTATGGAGATAAACATCTGTAGCGAATCTACTATGCCAAGTTAAAGAGTCATGTATAGAAACTTAGGGAGGTACTAGGAATTTGAAACTGAAGTTGCACGGATTGTAAGATTAGTATATCCAACAACTCCAGAAGGCTTTATTAAACAAATTGGCATACAACCATATCTAGACAGCATTTGGGATTCCGATACATAACAAGCACTTATATTACCTCGTCCATATGACCTTGTTAGTGTATTGGCTCGTGAACTAGAATTTGAAGCGGCCAAACAAGCCTCGAAGGGCCATATTCGTGTGCGAGCCATTGCGGAAGATACAACTAGTGCTGAGATTTTAGAGGAAATAGTGTGAAGAATAATTAGACACCAAAGACCAACAGGACGTAAACTATGATGCTCTAAATGCAGTAAATGGGGAGATACATAGAAAAACTGTCAAGAGGTTATGAGTAGTCTCGAAGATAACACAAAGCACTAGGAAAACTAGAAATGATCGTTGTGAAGGGGCGAATATCGATCCCTGATAGCCATGTTCCAGAAGGCACCATCCAAGTAGCATCGTTAAAATATTCACATTAATGGAGCAATCGCAGGAAGGAATTGCCAAATGCTGCTGGATACAAAAGCATCTAAGGCAATAATGAAACCAAACATTGTTAGAAATGGAAGATTATTGCCTTCACAGCTGCCGTTACGTACAGCTATAGGAAACCGTACAACCGTTCAAGGCGGAATTTTGACAGATATTGAGATCAGTTGTAGGAAGTGTATGCATCAGTGCTAGTAGTTAATACTGCGGAACCGGTCATATTGGGCATGGATGTAATATCTGAGTTTGGCTTCGCCTTAACCTTGAAGAATTGCATCATACGAATTGATGACGGAGAGGTACTCATTAATCAACGAGATAACCATGGAATAAAAATAATCCTTCTGGAAAAAGTGACATTGCCGGCAAGCAGCAAAACTATAGTTAACGGGCCATCCGGATGAAGAGTTCCGGGTAGGTTACGCAGGAATCCTAGAAACCAGCAACAAATATTAGTCGTGGTATTCTAGCTAGAAAAGAGTTAATTGACGCCAAAGGAACAACACCTGTTCGCCTGTAACAAAATTATCTAAGCTGCATGCCACATTTGAAATCTCGGATAACGAGTCCATTCATCCAATGATAAGCCGGAATATTTGCCGCGGATGGTGGTTTGAAAGGAGGAACAAAATAAACACTTGAAATGCCCAACCAATACGTTAACAACATCCAAGGTGTTTGTCTTTACCTAAACGAGAGGAAGCCGAAAAGGTAGTCGAAGACATGGCCCGTGAAGAGATAATAGAGCCATCTAGCAGTCCTTGGATATCGCCAGTTGTACTGGTTAAGAAGAAAGGTGATAGCACTTGATTCCATAAGAATTACAAACGTTTAAATAATGTGACCAAAAAGGGCAGCTATCCTCTACCTCGAATTGATAATACTATATACTTGCTTTCCGGATCCAAACAGTTTTCGATTTGAGACATGAAAGTTGGATATTTGGAAGTTGGCATGGAGGCTAAACACCGGAAAAAGGCAACGTTTTCAATTTTATCCGGTCCCTGGCAGTTCACAGTGATGCCCTTTGGCTTATGCAATGCACCAGCGACATTTGAAAGGCTAATATAGTTGATTCTGGGAGGGTTGTCTTAACAAACATGTCTACTATACTTGAACGACGTCATAGCCATTGGATGAAAAGACCTTCGATGGACACCTGAAAATTTTGAATATATGATTCAAAGACTGCTAAGTGCACATCTACAGTTATGTCCGAAAAAGTGCAACTTATTTCAAAACAAAGTGAAATACTTCAGTCATGCGACTACTGAGAAAGTTGTGGCAGCTACCCCAGAGAAACTTCAGTCCGTACGCGAATGATCACAACCAACAGATAAAAATTAATTACGAAGATCCTAGTTTGTACGTGAGTTTGCAGATATCGCAAAGCAAATCACTTACAAAACTTACGGAAGACGAACAACAGTATTTATGAAGCAATAGCTGCCAGGAGTCATTTGAAACACTTAAATAAATTTTTGTAACCGCTCCCATACTCAGTCCTAGAATGGAGGAAACATTTTCCTCAGATACCGATGTTAGTCACGTCGGCATCGGTGCAATGCCATCGCAAATCCAAGGTAGACAGGAACGAATCATTGGATATCTTAGCAAAGCGTTGTCCGAACCTGAAAGGAACTAATATGATACGCCCTAGGAATTACTAACGATGATAAAAGCTGTTGAACAATTTCACAAATATCTTTATGGAGAAAATTTCTTATTGAGGACTGATCTTGCAGCATTGAAATAGCACCTACAGTTTAAGAAACCAGAAGGCCAAATAGCGGGATGGATTGAACTGCTGCAAGGGTACGACTTTGAAGTTGAGCAACGTATTGGAAGAAATCATCGAAATACTGACGCATTCTCAAGACGGCCCGGCGCACTATTCTCTGTTGGAGTTAAAAGTTAACGAGGTTCTTGTTAACTGTGCTACTGTAATTAACGACGGTTGGAAACGGCATAATGCCAAGCAAGATCAAGAAAGCAACGCAGACCTGAGGTGGTTATTTAAATGGAAGAACGAAGAGCAAAAACAAGGTTTGGAGGAGGTGGCCTAATTTAAATCCACTGTTCAAACATACTGGTCCCAATGGTATACCTTGCAGGATCAGGACGCCTTTTTCAAGCAGTGACCTGGAAAATAATGTTGGAAGTGAAAGACAAACGCAATGAACTAGTTCCGAAAGCAGGGTAGTACGATTTTGTGTCAAGTTGGGGGTTGGAATTATCGGTAACAGGCTTATAGGACCACAAATTCTGCCTCATCGCCTGAATGCAAACAACTTTGTAAAGTTATTGGAAAATCATTTACCAAATCTCTTAGAAGGCTTATCATTAGGTGTAAGGATGAATATGTGGTTTCAAATGGATGGCGCACCGGCCCATTGGAGCATTCAACCATGGAAATGGTTGAATCGCGATTTCACAAACCGATGGATTGGTCGCGGTGGTCCAGTGATTTGGCCTCCAAGATGCCTCGATTTGAGCTGCTTAGATTTTCTTTTGTAGGGAACTTTAAAAACATTAGTTTATGAAGAAGAGGTTGCAAATAAGGAACAACTTGTACAACAAATAAATGACGCGGTTGCCAGAATAAAAGAAAACAATATGCTCCAAAACATGTCAGAAGGTATAATACGCAGATGCAGAAAGTGTGTAGTAGTTGGAAGCCGCCATTTTGAACATTTAATATAAAAACTTTAGAACGTTTACTCGCAATTTCTTCTGCCACTTGTGAATTCCTTGTCAAAATTTCCATTCTTTAACTTACCTTGAAAGTTGAAGATTGTTTTATAATTAATTAGCCACATATTGCATATTTTTTATAATTGTTATTTACCGAACAGTTTAACACATTGGTACGTATAATTTTATAATACATAAAACTAAGCCTACTAAATTAAATAAAGTGTTCAACGATTCTACACTTTCATTTTATGCATAACCCAAACAGTAATTGTGTTACTGTAGAAACTATAGGTGGCTAAAAGGCAGCAGAACATTGCAACTACCTTCAGCACACAGTATTGTTAATTTTAGAAAGCTTAAATTAACAATTTCTTAAAAACCATGCATGTGCGGCTAAAACAATCCTATACTCTTTTGCCTAGTTATTTACGCAGAATTGTGTGATGCATATATTATCCGCTAATAAGGATACATCCGGTATATATATATATATATATATATATATATATATATAAATATTGCATAAGATCTTAGGTTACTGATGGTTTACTATAATGTTTATATGATTTTAAAGACAAAAGGTATTTATTTAACAACTTTCAATTTAAACCGAGCTCTATATTGGAAATATTTTGAATTTTAAAGCGAATTTATATGTTATTTCTAACCCTTTTCACCTTTAATAGCATAAGTGAAAGAAATGAACAGTATGAGTGCCAAGTCTCTTAAGGTGCGGTTGATTCTTGCATTTGGCACAAAGGTTTTAGGATAGATGTTGTATCTATAGTGTATCTGAGATGCACTAACTGTAAAGTATAAGAATTTAGTGCAAATTAAAATACTTTATACACAAGCGGTCTCATAAATAAAGGTGTAACGTTAAAAGCAGATTCATCTTGGTATGCACGATAAAAACCCGTTACAATCTGTGTATCTAGATTGCATAGTTTCGAAATAATTGCAATTAAAATTTTCAGTACGCTCTTGCTTTTAACTTTGTCAACTATATCTAACAATAAGTGAATGGCCGACTTTATGTTTCTAGAGTATGATGTATTATAGCATATGAATTCACACTGCTTCGATACGTTTTATTTCATTGATATAATTAGTTTATTATCATGAATAGTTGACGAGCAGCTTCATTCGTACACGGAAACTTTTTACTTCAAGTAATTGCTATATCTCCTATGTGCTTGTAGAATGTCAAATGCAATCTTTCTACCCGAAAATATTTATTTCTCTCTCCAAACTATCTAGGAACAACAAAAAATTTGATAAAGAGAATTTAATATTTATTAGTAGACATGAAAATTTAAAAATGTTTTGTTACATTTCAGCAAATAGAATAATTATCTAAAATAAACTAGCACGTATCAAAATAATAAAAATAAATTTGTAAATACGAGGGACATTCAGAAAGTAAAGAACGTTGTTTTATGACAAGCAACCGCGTCCCCCCACCACCACTGCCGACCGGCCTCTGACTGTGGCACTCTTTCACTTCAATCTGGTGGCAGCTACGATCCGCTATGGCTGATTACTGCTTAGTTATGCGACGTTAAAGTGTGTCACGAAATTAGAGATCCCACCAAGTGTGAGATTCGCAGTGTTATCTGCTTTTTAAAGACAGACAACTGAGGTTTACGGTAATATGATGAAGGAAGCGTAAGTTTGGAAATGGTACATCGTGATTAATGGTGAACGGGCGTATGTTCACGATGAAGAACGCTCGGGTCGGCCCTCAGTTGTGACTGACGGACTCAAAGCAGGTATTGAAACAAAAATTCAAGAAGATCGGCGTTTCACAAGTAGTGGACTGCACTCATTCTTTCCTGAAATTTGAAGAACTGTGTTGTTTGAAATTGTTAGGGAAGATCTATGCTATAATAAAGTGAGTGCCAGATGGATTCCTCGAATACAAAACCATACGAATGGCAGCGGCATTGACCTTTCTCTGCCGGAAGGTGATGAACTTTTGAATCACACTATTATTGGTTATGAGTCTTGGATATCTCATTTCATTCTAAAAACAGCGTCAGTCAATGGAATGACCATTCGCGATTCCCAACGAAATCGAAAAGAGCAAAACAAATTTTGAGCGCCAGAAAGATTATGGTTACTTGCGATCGTAAGGGTGTCCTCCTTATCGACTGCATGCCTAGAGGTGAGACCATAAATGCAGCGGCCTATTGTCAGACGCCTCACAAACTCCGTCGCGCCATTCAAAACAAACGGCGCGGAATGTTGACCAGAGGAATCATTTTCATTCACGATAACGCACGTTCGCATGCAACTGCATTGATAGAGGACTTGCTTTAGCGGTTTGAGAGGGAAATCTTTGAACACCCACCAAACAGCCCGGATTTAGTCCCAAGTGATTATTACTTATTTCCCAAATTCAGAAACTTCTTTGGTGGAAGCCGCTGCGCAAGTGTTGATGAAGTTAAAGAAGCTGTTAATCAGTGGTTCAACAATTTGGCGGCAATTGAGTATGCTGACGGCATAGAAACGCTGGTAAAGCAGTACGACAAGTGCTTAAATTTGAAGAGTGACTATGTATAAAAGTATCTTAGGTATCAAATTCTATGTAAAATGGAGGTTTGTTTCGTTATATCCAATAACAACTTTTGTAGAAAAAAACATTCTTTACTTTCCGAATGACCCTCGTAAATTCATACATATAAAAGAAAAATGTAATAGAGTTTATAAGGTAACAGTAGTTGAACAAATTTATAAATAAACTGATGCATATAAAAAGAAACATGTAACATGAAACATAAAGTAACGATAATTGGACAAATTTTTATACAAAGCAGGTAGTTTTTATACCTGACTATTATTTAACTAATGATAAGGTTTTAAACCTTCACAAAGAATTATGATTGGTATTTATTATTACATAAATTTGATATACGTATAATTGTAACGAGATTATTAACTGTTCGGCCTAATTTTTAATTGGTTGGTTAAAATGTCTTTAGAAGATGGTTTATAACGTTAATTATGTATTAATTACACTGGCCAAAAAATAAAATCTTTTTTCTGCTGCCTGTAATCTAATATCTATTTTTAACTAATTTTGGCACGCTGACTTCAAATATCAAAATCATTTTGCTCTATCACGTCAAGTTTTTCCGCTATAGCATTTTCATTTCTTTCCATTTGCAAATTCTTGAGTATCCTTAATAAATTTAAATACTTATTGTCGTAATCACGAAAGAATAAGGCTCGTCATAGGTTACCTGAATTTAGTAAAGACAAGCGTAGTTTAATAACGAACATTAGAAACATAAGA
Source organism: Phrixothrix hirtus (assembly GCA_024586415.1). NCBI lineage: Eukaryota > Metazoa > Arthropoda > Insecta > Coleoptera > Phengodidae > Phrixothrix > Phrixothrix hirtus. Next base: position 46 of record JAHWXV010197446.1, on the reverse strand, counting down.
CAGACAGAGATAAAATTATAGGTTGATGTCATTCCATGTCGAATTT
>JAHWXV010197438.1:0-16746 GCA_024586415.1 Phrixothrix hirtus | reverse complement strand
AAGAAAATGGTCAAAATTCAATTTTGGCTCGTAGCTCATAAACCACTTAATTTATTAAAAATCCGTTTTCACCAATGAATGTATCTCAAAAAGTTGTCCCGGGAATGCGTACTCCATTTTCATGTATTGTGGCTGTAAAGTACTCAAACCTGTGATTTACCACTAAAACGAGCCACCCTGTACATAGGCGTAGATAGAAAAAATACAGTCAATTTATAAATAAATATGTCGCATTTTCCGTATTTTCGTTAACTACCTCGGAGAATTATCATTGTAGAACGTTAATGGGCACTGCTTAGTTTTACAAAAAATTCAAAAAGTCTATTAAAATAATAGATACAACTTGGAGAACATAAAAAACTACACCAGGCCAAAAAGGTGTTACGACATAGAATCGGGGGAAGAAACAGAGATGCAGAGACACAGCCAGTTTGACTATTAGTTAACATAAACTTCGAATCCTGCTCCTTAAATATCAAAAATTAGGCTAAAATAGAGAGCACTACCCGATTAATACATTAATACTTGTAACCAGGACATATAGAATAAAGCTAAATCGTCGAAATATTGAACGCAGGTGATAGAAAGTATGACATGCTGGGGCATGTTTATGCTTATAGCAGCAACATGTATTTGTGCTTAGACTTTTGGTTATATTAACAATAAAGTTGTAACGAGACTCCAATTTTACAAACTCAACTTCTGTTGGATTTTAATATAATTCTTTATGTGCAAATTAATTTTCAGTTTCAAATTTAAATTATATAAATATCTCCTGTTCGCTAATTCCGATTCGAGTAATTGTTATATACATTTCGCTTTTCAATCCAGATCATTATTATGTAAATGAATTGTGATAATGAATTATTCCAGTTGACGAAATTATTTAAATATATTTTAACTGATTATATTTGCCATTATATAATGAATTTTTACTTTCTATTACCCTATATGAAATATAGATAAAAAAGAAAGTATTGTTTTCAACCAAAATTTTCGATGTGGAAATTTTAGTGGAAATACACTTTTTCGCGTTCCCTGAGTACGAAAATCATGTTTTTGAAAATTGGTCTATGTGTGTGTGTGTGTGTGTGTGTGTGTGTATGTGTGTGTGTGTATGTGCGTGCGTATGCGCGGGCGTGCGTGCGTGCGGAAGTGCGCGCGCGCGCGCGTGTGTGTGTGCCTGTGAACACAATAACTCGAAAACCAAAAGTCCTAGAAACACAAAATTTTATATTTGAGTTTCTATCTATTGTCGTATGCGGCATCAAAAATTTCACTAAAATCGGAAAACCAAAAGTGCCACTTTACTGTTGGCATTTTTTGGTTTTTTAAATTATTATATTTCTTAGAAATTTAATGCCTTTTCATATAATTTAGGCGGTTTTCACATAATTTGCCGTAATTTGAGTAACCGGTAGTACTTCCGACGTTAAGTTTGAATAAAATACCTATGAAATTAAAAACCCTAGCTAAAAGAAAATATACATTTGAGGTCACCATTACCTTAGTGTGCAAAGTCAAGAATTTGGTTAAAATCGAATAACCGGAAGTAGTTTTCGAATTTTTCGTTTCTCGAGATTTTCACGAAATCGGCTGTAACAATTTTTTAAAAAATTTATTGTATTTATTAAGCATTCAAGACCCTTTCATATAATTTAGGAGGTTACTCAGAAAATTTTGTCTAAGTCGAGTAACCGGAAGTACTTTCGCTATTAACTCTGAATGAAATAACTATAAAACTAATAGCCCTAACTAAATGAAAATTTATATTTGGGCTCATAATCGCCTTTTTCTGCAAAATCAAACATTTGGTTAAAATGGAATAACCGGAAGTACCACTTTATATCTGTCATTTTTAGATATTTTCCGAATTCTTAATTTTCACGCTTTTCTAGAAATCGGCTATAACGACTTTTTAAATCTTAGTCTATTTCTTAGCTATTTAATTTAGTTTTATATTAAGCAAGGAGTTTCCCTAATAAATTTTTGAAAATAGAGTAACCGCAAGTACGTGGAGTATTAGTTGTGAACAATGTATCTCAAAAAGTAATCATTATATGAAAATCAAAAACTAAATTTGTCTTATATCTTCTGTACATGTATACTTTATTCTTGCGATTTTTAAGTTCTTTGCGATTTTCTCGAAAACGTTTTTAACAATTCTTTTGATACTTGCTATGGTTCTTATGTTCTTAACAGCCTTTCACGTTAACTTAGAGGTTTTCCTGAAAAAGAGCGTTGAAGCGAGTTATCAGAGAAAATCTCTGGAATTAAGCAGGGTTTTACGTGTCCTTCGCAAATTAAACGTAAATAATATTTTAATTATTTGTGAAAATTTGCATATTTGTATATCTATGCACGTAAGAAAAAGTCGTGTGTTGTCTCACAACAGATATTTCTGGTTAAATAACGTTGTTTTTTTATTTGAATGTCAAGCATGGAATGTTTAGAAAGCTACATAAACACGCAGGTGTAGAAGGTGAAACCATTATCAGATACATTCGGTATATGTGACGGCAAAGTAAATTTTCCAATTAATATATACTTAATTTAGAATTCCAATATTTTAAATAAGTTAGAATGAGTAGGCAGAATATTATATAAAAATATTTTGACGAACAAACGTTTATTACCGACGCAATCTGTTTTTCTTAAATCAGTGGATTGTGTAAAACGCCTTTTAATTCGCCACACTCTGTATATAAAGCTGATACCTATGTAACAAATTTAGTTAATCAACATTTTGGATCAATTTTAATTAATCGACTTTTTGAACGCATCTCATATGGATTTGTAACGCTTCATATTTTCATGACACCAGTAGTTATGAAAGTCATTGTTGAATAAATTGAATCTAAAATGAATCAATTCCTTTTGTTCGTTTTACAATAAGAAAACCCTACTTCAGTTATTTATTTAACAAATTTTGGCCATTAAAAATATCTTTCGTTTTGTTAGGAATTATTTTAAATAAGATAAAGCATTTAAATAGGTGGTTTGTTTGAAAATGATGACGTAACATTTTTTAAGATTAACATCACCCTTATTACCGCGAGTCGTTCCGTTTTTAAAACTACAAGTCGTGATTGGTCTATTTCAGATCCGGTTTGCAAATTCGTGGCTCGCAGAACGCGTCCGCTTGCGAACAAGAGATTTCCATTTTAGTCGTAGAAGAGTACACATGTTGCTTTACGTTCTGTAAAATTTAAAGCAAAAAGACATTCTTAATGTTGTAACCGCCGTTTTTGTTGTTGTGTGTGCTTTAATTTCAGTTGTCAATTAACTGGAATGCAGTTAATCGATAGATGCTCAAGCACAGGTAAACCCACTCTGACGACTATTTTGATGGTTACCGCAGATTCTGTTGTGGAGAAAACAGGTGGTCAAACTAAGAAGGTTCAGAAAAATTGAAGTTAAATTAAACTCTGCAATCTCGACCTTCTCGAAATAAATTATTTCATATTTGCTTAACTCAAGTAAAATCGGAAATTATTGAATTGGCACGAGATCGTTGCTTCAGTTAGAAAAACTTGCAATATGAGACCATTAAATTAAATCAGATTCAAGAATATGTTTTGTATTCAATCGAGGAACTAATTTTTCTATGTGTGCGTTAAAGACTCAGGAAAGTACAAGCTTTCGAAATAAACTTTACGCTATTTAATTGTATATTGTATATACAGGGTAACCCATATGTAGTAATTTCATCAGTTATCCTGGTTGACTATTAAGAATACATATGTGTGACTCTGTCTAGTCAATATTTTAGTGTAATCTGAGTTAAGTTAGATAATTAATTTTTACACGGGGGATCCTACCGAAACTAATTGATAACGAACTTGTTCTATATATTGATTTATAGTATTTTTAATCCTGACTGTGATATTTTTAATTTTGATCCCTTATAATTCAAATGAATATGTAATATAACACTTTTGACTGTGATTTGTATTAACTTCTTATTGAACTACTATAGTTTAGATATTTTAAATTTTACTTGTTTCATATTACACGTTTAAAAATATATGCCCTGATGATGGTTTTATAATTTGTGACCGAAACATGTGTAGGTTTAATTAAATATTCACAATAAACATTTTGGGAAACCAGGTTTTGAGTCTTTTAGTTATACTAAATGTAATTATGCTTTTATTTTAAGATGTTAGCGTAGATTCTAACCTTATTTTTCAGTTATGTTAAGGTAAGCAAGTGTAATTATTTGTACCAGTGATCTCAGGCCTATATAACGCTTGAGATTGCATAATTCATCCATCGTTGTTCAGTTTTGCCTCAAGTACCGACTCCAACATATCCACCCGTGTATTTAGCAATCATTGACGATTGTTTATCATTGCTGTTTTACCGAATAATACTAGTGGCGCCCTCTTACTTATCTTGGGCGATTTTCACTTATTACAACCTCCTTTCCAGGTGATTGTCACAGAACCATCTTATATTAAAGAGAATCCGTCCTTCCCGCTTGCTGGTCAATCGCAAACCTTCGCCTGGAAAGTGTAATTATAAGGCTCCCCAGAGCTTAAACTCGAATTAGACTGTAAAAATTGCTAACGAATTTTAGACATTAATTGTAATACCTAAAGACGAACAAAAATACAGCGTAAATTAGTGTGTTAGGTTGGGACGGATAATTAAATTATTTATACATGTTATAATGTAATTTGTAAATAAAGACCTGTTTTACGGAGAATTTCAGCTAGAAGAACCAGAATACTTACGGAGTCCATTTTTTTTAGAATTAAGTTCAGATATAGTTGCATACATTTAAAATCAGCGACTGATTTTTGTTTACAAAAATTAAATAAAGTTAGGAAAACATTAACCTGTTAAACATAAAATTCAGTAGACTAATCCAAAGTTTGCACCTATATATGGAACACTTTGTTCTGTCATGCTGACCATTAGGGGACATAAAAGTATCTCTGTACAATTTTTCCTATGTGATAAGCGATTATTGCGTACCGCCGACAACTATCTACAAGCTCTTATTGGGTCACAGTAAACACTTAGCAATTACTGCAACACCTAACACATCTCTAACAAGTGTATTTTAACGACCTCTTGTCAACAAAACAAAATAAAGAAATAACTGTAAACAAAAATAGGTTAGCCATTTTAGATTTACTAAAGCTTAGTGTGCGCAGAACGCATTACGTAGCACCGTCTTAATAAACGCCGATGCCATTTAATGCTGCATAGTAATAACACAACTACTAACATAATCTATTTTGTCAGTGTATTGCAATAAATAGTTTCATTGTAAATAAGGAAAAGTACATATAAAAATCTTTGCCGAATACTAACATAAATAAATGGCTTAACACCGCAAATAAAATCGGTACAGTATGACAAGTAAATTTAAAATAAAATCATGTAAATAGTTGGTATAAAGTTAATATTCACAGTAGTTCAAAAATAGATGCATACATACAGAATAAAAGTTTTTAAATGTCCACATGTGTATATCAAATTTGGTAATTGGATGGATATGACCAATTTTTAGTTGAAAGCTACCTAGACATCCTACGTAAGTGATACAGCTGAAAAGCATCGTTACAAAGTATATACGTTACAAGTAAGCAATTCGCTTAATTGTTAAATCAACAAAAATAACAAAACAATTATTCGATATAGTCTGTATATTAAATTTAGCTTAAATAAACAAAAATGAATTTCCAGTAAATAACAGCTTATCTAAAAAAGCAAATAAAATTACAAATAAATATCTAAATTGCAAACAGAGATAATCATTTCGATTGCACCCGCACAATGAATGTGAAAATATACTTACTTTAATTGTATAATATAACAAAACAATTAGTATAATAAATTTATATTCACAAATAAATACTATGATAAGTGGGCCCGTATGCACAAGCTTAAAATCACATCACAGCAATTTTTTTAAACTTTATTCCCTACTTGAGTATTAAAATGTATTTGATTTTCAGCACATTAGGTATGCAATTAAGGAAATACAAGCGTACAGCGTGATTATTGATAGGACGCCCGGCTGGTATCTACTAGCACCTAAACGGGTGTTGGTAAAAATATGGCCGAATGAATCCTAATCATGTGTTACAATAATCCACATTTGACATTTTTTGGGAAGTGACTTTGAAACATGAATATAATCTACGATATTCAAATAGTTATTAAATCATTCTTCGAGGTTGTTTCCAACACTATTCGAAAACATGCGTCACGAATATAAACACCCTTGTATTTTGTATTATTCGCTAACTAAACACGTGAGTTAAATGAACTGCATACATATTTAATGACCTGGTCTAACATAATGCGCACGATGAGAATATCGTAAGCCAGTCATCGCTTTAGATTCAGTCTGAAGAGCTATGTGACAGTACACTGCATACTTAGCGATGCTTTTGCAAATGTTGTTCTTTGTCGAGCATACTTTCCAATAATGACCTCCACGCTTCTTTCATGTTTTATAATTCCTCGGCGGGGAGCTGATTTATGTTTTTACACAGTTGATCTAAATTTCTCATGCCATGCCATTCTCATATTAATACTTATGGGTTGTTAGTATAGCCGAGGCATCAATATCCTGCAGTATCGTTACGTTGGTTATGTTGTTACTCATAGGGACGTCGTGAACGTTGCATAACGTAGGGTGCAATGGGAACCACTTCAATGTTTGAAAGGCTATCTTTAAACTTTAGCATGTATAAGTTTAGTTATTTTGAACGGGACACTGGCTTTGAAGCATTTATGTGACAGGCCTGCACGCCATATCCTACCGTACTCTTTCTTAACGTTCATTAGTCTTTATGACCTTAGTCTTAGCGTCCAGATTGGCCACCTTCTGTCATGCTAAAGAACCAGCTCTGAATGTGAATTGAATGTACGGGGTGAGCTTGCTTTCTTCCAGATATAGCATCCTTCCGTAAATGTAAACATGTTAGACAGTTGGTCAAGATGTAGGGGGTTTTATGCTCTCTAGGATTGTAACGATAGTTGCTATTTTCTTCCAATCTGAGGAACTGTGTGACACTAACATACAGCTTAAGACTTGCACGAGCTCGTCTATAGTCGCACTCGGAATCGATTCAAAGTGGAGTTTGAACTTTCCGCAGGTATAATATTCTTAATCCTTCGGTTGGTGCCTCGTGATTGATAGTGTCCGGATCTGAAGTTAAAGAGACTAACCTCCCTATTTCGTTCTTCGTCACTCTAAAGGTTATCGTTCTGATTATAGCCTTCTAGAAATTTGGCTAGGACTTCTGCCTTTTTGTGTTTTCCAAGATCAGTTCTTTCTCATTGCTGAAGGCAACGTTTACTTGCTTATCCATTCTGATCAATTTTAGAAACTTCACAGGGAAACTCCCCCTCGTCCTCCAAATCTTGTAATTCCTGCGCATGTTGGTTATCTCTTGTTTCTAAAAAAATTTGGTAAACATTCTTTTAAAATTTTATGAAAACTATCTTATCGTTAAAGTGGTGAGTTCATGGCTATCGTTTCTTCGTTGGTCTTTAATTTTCAGTTAGCTTCTTGTTATTTGATAACTACAATTTATTGACCAAGTACGTGTTACTTGAGGCTCTGCTCGCTTCTAGCATCGCGTCAATGGCAGACATTAGTTTGACGACTACGTATTTTCGATTTGCATTAGATTTGATACTTTCAGCTAGCCGGTTACCCTCCAAGCTGTATACAGAATATTTTGTTTGGTGCCGCAAAAGTTGCAGACCCGGTGGTCGAAATTGAGTTCGTGCGGCAGCTTTTATGGAGTTGGGAAGATATCAATAATATCGCTTCTGTCTTCTTGAGCTTTAATTCCTACTATCTGGATACCTTGAACTGTTTTGGCCAGTGTTTTTCCGTAATCGTTATTCATTTGTATACTTAGAGGGTTTCTTAGCATAAAATCCCCTCTACAGTGGTTGACACGTCGCCCAGTACTTGTTTGATGTATTCGGGTATAAATTTCCTTTCTAGGGGATTGTGGGTGACTATTATGTTAGTAAGAGTTCTTAAAAGCTGTATTTGAATTCCCTGTGTTTCTAAGAAGTCTCTTCGGTGGTTATTAACAAAATACGTTTCTCATTCCACATAAAAATATTAAAGTCGTGGCTAGCTATCGAATGGGTCCTTCAGCACTTTCAGCAGATTAGAATTTTCTAAACGGTTTCCTTAAGTTTTGCATGTTATGTTGCGTTGATTTTGGTTCTATCTGCAAAGGATACTGCAGGTAGTAATTGAAGTTTTATTCGCTTTTAAGATCTTTGATTCTGTCAGAGTTACTTGCGCAAAATCTGAAACTTGTCACTTAGTTGCTTGGCCGAGTTCAAGAGGGGAATGGCCTTATACGCGTATATAAGTTGTATTACAATGGTACAAAACGATAACAGGGTGTGGACCTACCAGAATGTCGTTTGTATTCCATAATTACTGTCAACTTCAGCACTTCTTCAACGCTGAAGATCATCTGACTCTTTCCATTTTGTCTGTATTTACTAGAACCAGCGGAAACTTTATCGTCCTGTTGCCTTGCCTTTTAACCAAATTCACCAATAATCCTTGACCTTCCAGATTCTTCTCTGTTTCATCAACGGCTTCCGAAATATCTCGCTTTTCGAGGATTGAATTGCAGCCCTAATGCTTACAGGATTTTTTCATCAGTCTATAATCTTCTAGCTGTTTAAATATCTTAATGCTATCTGTTAAGTTAATAGTCTTAAGGAGGTGAACTTTGCTCTTTTATAACATAAATGCTTATGGCTAAAGATAGTTTAGTCGGTTTAGGTCATTAGGGTTCAGATCTTGAGTGGAGGTCAGCTTTGGCAGTTAAAGTGTAGGACAATCGCTAACATAGGGTGGCGGTTGGAATGTAGCAGGGGTTTACATTGGGCCATTGGTAGCTTTTTGGCTCTTCCATGCGGTTGAATGCTCACAATATACATGTTTGTATGAATATCTAAAACTACCTATAGCGGACGAAAACGGCATCAACGCGAAACAGCCTGGGAAGACGTCAGAGAAAAATTTGTTGCTAAGACAACATCGTGGGATCAGCGTGAATAGCAATGGAGTTGGGTTAGGGCCACATTATATATGCATTAGTTGGATAATAGTCGAAATGGATAAGTGGTATCTGTCCAAGGTCAAATCAATAGAAAAGAAAATCAATGCTGCTAATAAGATGGAACTCTCTGCATTCGTCTATTTCCGCTAGACGAACAGGACTTCTTAACTGGAACTCGTTGATTGGAGTGTTATATTAAATGTAAACCTTTTGTCTGAATTAGGTTGCTTATAACACGCTTGCATTTATATACATATAATTAGAAAATAAAAGCTACACCTACATCAATAATCAATGATTCTATATTTTAAAAAAATTAAACACAATAAGTTTTTACAAACAATACATTACAAATACAGTTGTTTTATTGGGGTCGCTGAAAGTTTAAACCAAAACTCAAAATCATCGACACAATTTGTGAAAAAACCTAACCCAGCCCAATTTAAGTCATAATTACAATATGGCTATTAATTTACAGTATTGAAACGGTAGGCTTACTTTTGTAAAAACCTCTAATAATTGACAGTGTTATTTGACAAATATTGTCGTTTGGTTTTGGTTAGATGTACTAATATGTTTGATGTTCATAAATAATGTTATCTACTGAAGAAAACTTATTTTTAGTTGAGCACTATTTTCGCTCATACGGTTTAGGTAGACAAAATTATTCAAGTATTATATTCGTCCGCGAACAATTTTCGGAGTATTTCAATAAACAGGCACCAAGTAATGATATTGTACTCAACATTATAACCAAATTTGAAAAAACTGGAAGTATACTACACCAAGGAAAAGGTAAAGCTGGACGAAAAAATAGTGGATACCAACGGAAATCAATCAAATTATGGGCTCACCACGTCGTAGTCAACAGAGATCTGCTGCAAAATCGCATATGCATAGGAGGACTTTTCAGAAGATATTGAAACAACTTAATGCCCGTTCATACGTTATTCAAACGACCGAACAATTAAGAATGGGTGATTATGTCGCAAAACTCGAATACTGTTCTACAATCCTTGCTTTGCAATATGATAATCCCAGTTTCATCAGTAACATCTGGTACAGTGACGAATGTCATTTTCATTTGTCGGGTCATGTAAATAAGCGTAGCAATACATTTTTAGGTTTCCAACGACCAGAAAAAGTGCAAGAAATACTGTTGCATGGTGAAAAAGTGACCGTCTGATGCGCAGTTTCTGGACGAGGAATTATTGGGCCTTACTTCATTGAAGAAAACGGACGTCCAGCAACCGCTAATCAATATTACTCATGTTCTCACACCGTTTGTAGATGACCTTAGGAGGTTTTGCAGAGCAAGAAACTTACCTTTCGGTAGCCATTTTTCTCAGCAAGATGGGGCAACGTGCCACACAAGATAGACCACAAGAACCTTTCTACGAGAGACGTTTAGAAACAATGTGATTTCACGTTTCACCGATTCTTCTTTTCCATCTCACTTTCCGGGCTTAACATCATTTGATGCATTTTCTTGGGGTATGCTGAAACTATGGATTTTCCGAGATAACCCTCGGTTGACAATACAACAGTTACGAGAGAAAATTGCAACAGCCTGTATTTTCAAATATGGCCACAAATATGCAAGAACGGTACGATATGTGCGTCCAACGTAATGGAGGGCTCTTATTATTACATATTATTTTCTGTGAAAAAAGTTTGAAATGTTCAATACTATAAATTAATAGCTACACTGTACTTCGAAATTCCTCAGTATCACATGATAAAAATATATAACTTAGTAAGTAATACTTATTAATTCTTCCACTAAACTAAATAATCGTACTTTTTCTTTTTATTAAAGATGAAATTTAATTCGGCGCAATACAAAAATTGAGGCCATAGAACAATTAAGTGAAATGTCGGTACGCGTAAATTGCGTTATTTTAAATATTGTTCTAGAAAATTACAAAGTTGTTGTGCAATTTCATAATAAGATCTGAAACCCTGTTTTTAATTTAAGTTAAGTCTAGGTAGTTACCACAAGCAAATTTAAATAAAGTTGCATTTCGGATGTTTGCGCTGAGTAACGCTAGAATAGTGGACTGTAACTTATTTCTGAATTATAAAATATTTTATTTGTCATTAATTAAGGTAATAAATCTTTTACACTCACCTTAGAGTACCTGGTAGCGGAAGCACTGATGGAAATTGTATTTATTTGAATTTAGCTTGCGGCACTGCTAAGTTAGGAAGATGGAAATTAAGGAGCATAAGATAGTATAGTGTAATTGATGCAGTTTCACAATTATTTTAACTACCGATCACTAATGAATTATTTAGTGTTTGATCCCGGAATAGAATATAACAGATTTGATTGATAGTCAAAACACGAAAGAGTTATCAGCGTTGACATTTAGTGGGATCTGAAGAAGTAATATTGGTGGTTGAATTAAATCGTGAACGCGCCTTTGGTGGGATGAAATGATGTTATATTTATGATAGAAATAACTGAATATACGTTTTTAAATACATATATACATGGTCAGCTAAAATAGAGATTAAATTAATTTTTATGAATAAATTTAAAAAGGCTTGCTTATTCAGTCGGAACATCGGTAATCCACAAAGTTATTAGGATACACTATCATGATAATAAGTTCAAATAGTGTTCGGGTAGTTTTAAAAATTAGAAAGAAAATCGAATTTTTTATTAAGCTGGAAGTAACCTACATTTAACAGGTGATAGGTGATTCGCACCTTCCTTTTAATTGATAACTTTTAGTAACGGAACAGATTGAGGTTCTCCTTCGCAATTCGCGCACAACAGAATACGGCACACCCTCAATTCATTCAACATTGAAAAAATCGACGAGGACTCGCATTAAAGTTTGGAGGTAAAGATCACCTTTACAATCAATTCATCAATATCTTCTGTGGAACTTAATGCTAAGCTCATACTAAGCAAAGTACTTGCCTAAGCTTTAGCACAAAAAATTGCTTGCACCAGAAACAAGATGTTGATCGTGCTGTGTTACACTACACAGCGATATTAAAATAGATGTAGAACAGTATAAAAGTGTTTAAGAAGCATTCTCCCTCTCAAAAACTTGGCGGGCTTCAACGGATGTGCTTGATGATCATCTTATTACAACAGGAATTTTTAATAAATACAGGGTATCTCAGCAACAAAACGTTTGTTAATTATGAAAACCCATTACAAAAATGGGGAAATTTTACTGTGATGATTCGCAAGTTACGTGATCATTTCGACGTGCATAATCGACTGTCGCGGCCTGCTATTGAAAATGTAGTCAAAAAATTGGAGCGAACATTTTCGTTGGTAATGAAAGACACCTTACCCGTCATCGGCCCAAAAGATCGGCAGAAAACATCGCAGCTGTGAGGGGCAGTATGACAGCATGACCAAACATATCCATCTGACACAGTTGCCAGGAAGTAAACTTTCATCGCAGCATTCTTCAACGAATTTTGAGAAAAAATTTACACCTTCGCGCTTACAAGATCCAGCTGACTCAATAGCTGCAGCCTAACGATAATAGACAGCGCAGAAACTTTGCCAACTAGATCTTGGAATAATTGCAAACTGACGATGGATTCCACAACAAAATCATCTTTAGTGACGAGGCCCATTTCCACCTAAACGGCTTCGTTAACAAGCAGGATTTCGGCCTGGGGAGAGGAAAATCCACATGCCTTTCAAGAACTTTCGTTACATCCTCAAAAAGTGACAGTTTGGTGTGCCATGTGGGCAGGAGAAATAATCGGACCCTACTTTCTTGAAAATGGCAATCGTTACCGGGACATGTTGAGAGACTTTTTTTTGACAAGAATTAGATAGAATGACCTAAATGAGATGTGGTTTCAACAGGATGGCGCCACCTGTCACGCCACACGTGAAACAATGACGTTGTTGCAAACCAAGTTCCAGGTCGCGTGATTTCTCGTTTTGGAGACCATAACTGGCCGCGAAGAAGTTGCGATTTAACTTGTTTGGATTAGTTTCTCTAGGGTTTTTTGAAAAGTAAGGTCTATGCGAACCATCCTGATACAACTGATGAACTCAAAGAAGAAATTTCACGTCAAATTCGTCAAATTCAGCAGCCCTTACTGCAAAATGTACTGCAACGATGGCCATTTAACCGATATTTTGTTTCATGTGTAAATGTCATTACTACCTCCGTACATATGTAGAAAAAATGTAAATAAAACATTAAACTAATATATTTTTTTTACTTTTTAAAATTCAAGTTCTTGCTGAACATCCCTTACAAGTTTCGAACTAAGCAGGATGACCTTGTATTACTAATAAAATATGTTTCAAAATTTAGATAAATATATTTTATCACAATAAATAAATATTAAAAGGCCAATTTAATTAAGGTAACTTTACAATGCGAAACAAATGATTAGTTTCATATCATGATCACAAGTTTTAATTTAAAATTAAAATTTTTAATAGATTAAAACAAATAGGCCAAAGCTTTTTAACGATAAAGTAAGTGGTCAGTGGAGGCTCGTAATTACTACTTCAGCTATAACTTAAAGTTGTATTAACCGAAATCAGAATGAAGCAGAGACTTTAGAGAGATTCCCTTCAAATACATACAACCTGCAATTTTTCGCATAAGAAATTACGAAGCCGGGAAAACCGTTTTGACTTACCCTGTACGTAGCCTTTTAAATTTATTCGTGTATTTAGACTTAGTATATTCTGAATATAATTGAATTCAATAAATAAAATAATTCAAAATAAAATTTGAGAAGAAACTATTAAACGATTTTATGCTCATATTTCGTAAAAGGGGTTTAAGAGGATGATTATTCATCTGATTTGGTAAATATACCCAACTTCAAGCTTGTTTGTTTTTTTAGAAATATACTACTGCAGTATGTTGCTGGAAAGAAAACATTTATTTCTAAATGTCCAATAAAATTAATTGATAAAATATTCATCAAAGCATACAGTTAATACAAATGAGAAATGAGTTAATTGAAGTGTAAAAGAAAAATCGTCAAGAATTATCCATAAAAATTTTTAATTGGTTCTAGATACTGAAAAATCTAACTAATAAACAACAGGTCGGCACAATTAAATTTTGTTCTAAAGTTTTAACGAGCTCCTTTAAAGTCTCCAGAATTAACTCATCTACAAATGTATTATTATCGTTTCATTTTTCTTTGTTTTCAAGGAAAAATGGGGGGAAATAATTACTATAGGTATTTTTAATTATTTGTTTTGAACGCTTTGTCACAGCGCCTAGTTTTAATCAAAATATACCAAATTGAATTACTTAATTTGTTTTTACTCAATCTTACTAAACTACAAATTATCCTCAAACTGCTCCCATAATTTTCAGCGTTGACAACATTACTGAACCCACACAAGACGGAAACTAATTATATTTCAGGATATTCTAAACATTTTCAGAGATACGTCACTTGACAAGCCTATTTGTAAGTAGATTTTTTAAAGGTGCCTTTTAACTACTAATAATTAATGACGCAAACTATATTTAAACACTAATTAAGATTTTCTAAATTCTCCATCGGAATATTAATTTTGCTTGATGTTTCATTTGGTTTTGTCAGCTAATTATATAGAAATATCGTTTAAAAATTAATTGTTGGGGACACGTTAACGTTCTGACAAAAATAAATGTCCATAAAAATATTTATTCATCAAAAGATTTCAGTATTCGAATTGCTTTAACGCTGAAGGAAACGTACGAGGTGCATCTATAAACTTATCGTCATTCTAAATATCTGATTTTCGGGTTCGTTCAAGTCATTTGATTATTTGACACATTGAAAATATTTGGAAAGTAAGTCATTCTTTAGGAAAATCCAATAAACTCAGTGCCTGTTTAGCACTTTGTTACAAAACCAAATATTATCTCAATCAATATGTAAACGAATCAACAAATATACATCTTAAAACTTATGTATAACAAAAATAGGGACGCCTGAAAGAATTAATTAAAAACATATTCGTACCTAATTGTTCATAATTAAAATACAAAACAAGTTATATAAACTTAAATTAAAACCCATGTGGACAAAAATAAAAAAATAAATATTCATCGCGTTAAATTAAATACAGTGTGGTCACTTTAATTGGAATAAATTCAATAACTTGAAAACGTTTTCGCACAAACGGTTCAAGGGGTGTACTGATTGAAATAGTTGGACTTTTGGTGAGGGTAACAAAATGTTTGTGACGTCATTTCTCAAGTTATGACGTCATCGATATTTTTTTTTAAATGGAACGCCCTGTATATTTTCCAAATATTTCGAATAAAACGGTATCTTAATAAAAGCAAAACGTTTGGGAAAAAAACGATATTTTTAAAAGATGCTCAAATATGTACCATTTACATGCTGTCATAGTCCAAGCCGATAGTAAAATTCATTTCTAACATTTTGTAAAATGTTTGGAGATATCCTGTCGGATTTCTTGCCTAATATATTCTTTGAGTTCGTCTAGGTTTTTTGATTTCTTCACATAAATGTTGGTTTTCAGGTATCACCATAAGAAAAACTCAAGTGGGTTAAGATCGGGAGATTGTGTCCGCCATTCAATTGCACCTCTTCGGCTAAAAATCCACCTCCTAGGCTTCGACCACTAATGTCGTTAGCCTTTCTAGTAGGTTGTGTATAAATCAGAGACACTTTAATCGGAAACATTTCAAAATTATGTAATATGGAAAGGAAAAAGATATTACTGTGTTAGTGCTGCAATGCCGCCCACAGGTATTGAGATCTATTGAAGACCTCTTCCTTTTGATACAAATTTTCACGTACTGCGTTTCTAAATAAAATTACAAAATTGTTTGATTTTGGCTTTTATTAAGTTGATCATTGGATTTCTTCAGGAGTAAAGGCCATAAATTCTAGTCTTATATTAAAAGACGAAAAAATATTTCAAAATTTTAATATTTTGTTTTCCTTATTTAGATGACATGAATATTTGAACGTTTCGGGTTACAAACCCTTCTTCAGCAAAAATTTATTTTTTTAAATTTTTAAATTATTGTAATAATTTTAAAGTGAAAACATCAAGTAGCAATATAACAATTTAAATATTATAAAATATCAAAAGAAGAAAAAAACATATTGATGAATTATTTAAATTTTAGAATCAGACATTATTAATAAACTTCATTTTATGAGGATAAATTTTCAAATATACAAAGTTTAACATAATTATAAAGAGAAAGAATCATATATTTTATAATATTTAAATTGTTATATTACTACTTGATGTTTTTCACTTTAAAATTATTACAATAATTAAAAAAAATAAATTTTTGTTGAAGAAGGGCCTGTAACCCGAAACGTTCAAATATTCATGTCATCTAAATAAAGAAAACAAAATATTAAAATTTTAAAATATTTTTTCGTCTTTTAATATAACACTAGAATGTATGGCCTTTATTCCTGAAGAAATCCAATGATCTGCGTTTCTAATGCAAAAAATGATTCCATTCTCAGAAAATCCAGGACATTCACATATTCACTGAAAATTGACCTCCGAACAGATCGCAATAAGGCGGCCTCGTCTCCGGGTACGCACAGTGCGGCCTACTCTCAGCCTGTTTAACTTACAAGGGAACACAGGGAAGTGTCCTACGCCGATTTAAATGAAACTTGGTGGGTTTGTAGACTGATGCAGTGTAAGAACAACGGTAGCTGTCAT